>JANHFL010003420.1:19361-45426 GCA_032468155.1 Oxyrhabdium leporinum | reverse complement strand
GGTAAAAAAAAATACTTGCAGTTCAAAGTCGCCCTGTTTTCACTCCGTCTGCTGTTGTAGTTTAGATAACTTCCTATTGAAGGCAGAGGTGGTCGCTAGGTCTTGTTCCGCCGAAGCAGAAGCGTCCCAGGCTCGGAATCCCAGCAGGCAATAAGAAGGGGGGCTCTCACCCTTCGCCCCTAAAGCAAACTCAGGAGCGTCCAGGGAGCCCTGCCCCTTGCCCACCCAATTCTCCTATTCCTCTATTCCCGAGGAATAGAATTAAAAGCTGTGGAAACAGCTGATAGACGCTGTTATTCGGTTTTTTACGAAGCCATAGGACGGACGATCCCAAGGGGCCGTCCACAACCCAGCGTTGCCAAACCGGAAGTCGGCTTCGGAGTATCTTATACTCCAAAAAATACGGTATATTTCTTTTGGACTCTGCAATGATTTTTGATCCCTAAATTTGATCACTGTTAATATCAGGGAATCATGTTTTCTTTACATGAATTATTTGCATATAAGGTTTTGTGAAGATGACCACTTCCCAGTATTTGAGTCATAACCTCTAACCTGTTTCTACATCTGAAGTCATGTTGGCTTTGGCAAGAAACTGGAGGGTGGCTGTGGGTGAGGTTAAAGAATTTTGAGATGCTGACTAGCTTGTTTTAGTCCTCTTTCCAGTGTCTTGCCCCTACTGGTACCTCTTTGAATAAAGCTTAAGTCCAAAGGATTGAGATTTTAATTATACTTGAATTTGCTGTGGTGCTTGCCCTGCTGTGTTAAACAGAATTCTTAGTACCATTTGACCTGGTGACTACCTGAATCTGAGGAAGACCACTTCCAATACTTAGATAACACCGATATAGTCTATGGTCAGCAGAACTTTTTTTTTCCTTGCAAGGAGATTCAGCTCTCTGGAGAGAGCAAGTTCTTGGTTTGGCAGGATTCTTCTATTCTTTAATGACCAGATTAGTGAAGAATTTGGAAAAGGTTATCAATTCAGAAGCAAATACTTTGAAGTTACTTAAGAGGTAGCATAGTAATCGTTGCTGCCTTTTCAGCTTGACAACTAATGTCCCTTTGCTAGTGGTATTGATACATTAATTCTGTGAGAAGTTGGTTGAAGATGCTTCTGATCTACACCCCCATCCTCGCTCAGATCCTATTAGTTCCTAGATGCCCGTTTCCAGAGAAAAGCTAAAAAATCAAATCAAATCCAAATTCACCGAAATAACTAGTTCTGGAATAACTTGGCTCCTCTCTTTTCCTTACAAGCCCAGTGGTTAGGGGAAACTTTCCTGATCGTTGACCAGAGCAAATTCTGTTGCTGAGGTTGTGCCCAATCCAGTTGTCATTGTAGAGATAGTTGCATGGTCTTTGCTGTTGCCTACTGTCCTGCCCCTTTTGCATAGCGATTTTGACTTTTATACTTCCTCCTGCCATTTTGTGGCAATGCTGAGAAGAGAGACAAGACTGTGAATGAATACTGGAAGTCCACAATGAAGGAAATCAGCAACATGAGGCAGATCTGAATGGGTCTTCCCCTTTGTGCTGATATAAAGGCGAGTGTTTTTTTAGACCCCTATGCCCTTTTGTCTTGAATGCAGATTGTCAAATGCTTCTTTTGAGTCAAATTCCAAACATTGCCTCATTACCCCTGTAGATTATTAATCAGCATAGCTCTCCAGATCAATCTTTCTCTATATATGATCAAACTGCAAGTGCTGTAGATTAAGCCTTGGACATTCTGTAAGCAATACAGAATGTTAACGTGCTTTGGTACATAACTAGAAGCATAGGATTTTTTTTAAGCTAAAATGGCAATAACAAGGTTTTGGTATCTGGTTTGGTAATAAATTTTCCAACTCTGAACTAGAAAATGGCAGAGATGGACACATTTTTTAGAGGAAGTGCAAGCAACCAGGGCATAATTCCCAAAGGACAGAAAACGAAGAATGTTTTCTACATAACTCAATGTTTCCACACAACTACAAAGATTGTTATACTTCTAAGGGCATTTGGTGAGGCGACATGCAGCTCATGAAAACTTATGCCTTTTAATAAAACATGCCAAACATTGAAAAAATAGTTACGAGGCACCCGATACTTTGTATGCATAGACCAAGTTGGCTCTCCCCCTTCAAAGCGTACAATGAGAAGCACTTCCAGTAGATGAGAATTTGATTAGAACTTCATATGAATACATAGAACCAGCCAACTTAATTGATTCTGCCTCTGTTGTGGCAGTATATTTGTGGATTTTAGATCTGGTGAAGCACCACTTAATCATGACACTAAACTTTGTAAAAAGGAACAGCAGTTTTTGATGTTTATTTTTTATTTGAGGTTTCTTTCAGATATAAAAAGTCAAAATTCTTACATCAGTCTTTAAAAGAAAGCCATGCTCAGCTCAAAACGTTTACAACTTGAATTGTGTTTTCTGTGTGTGTATGTATACACTTTCAGGAGCACATTGAACAATTGTTTCAAACATTTTAATAGCTTTGGTAGCTTGCAGTAAACATGAGATTTTAATTTTTTGCTTCTTGTTGCGTCTTACACTGCTCATAAGACATGTTCCCAACTACTTGTTCTCTATAACAAACTTTTGTACATGAAGAACCAAGTCAATTTCCATTCCGCTCTGTGGGCGACCAAATGCATGTCACTAAAGAGCAAGTTTTGATCTACATCCTAATTCTACAAGAATATTTCAATACTTTGACAATTTACAGAAACCATGTTCTTTATTAATTATAAAAGGTTTTATCTTGGCAAGAGGTCTTTCCTGTTATATCTGACATACCTATTGCCCTGCCTATACCTGCAAATTAGTACAGTACAGCTAAGGGTTTCTTTGGATTCAGTTTAGAAGAGGTGCTTTGGAACACAAGCTGAATACTTGTCTGGCAGCCATATATTTTTCCTAAACCAATTTCAAAGCATTGCACAGCCTGCAAATTATAGAATTAAAGAATGTTAACTTTATTCAATGAACTTGTAAATTAAAGAAATTGAACAATGGATATTTCTTATCCTCTGTATTATGTTGCAAGAGAGATATTAGAAATCTGAGGAAGGTGTAATTATTTTAAATTGCATAGGCTAAAGAGATCTGTACATCAGTGTAACTATATGGCACGGTGGCCTGAAGTATTTATAAACAATCACCTTTGATTTAGTTAGCATAAACTGTACATTTTTACACAGTATATAACGATAAAAAGCAAAATAACCATGCATTACTAATGTGCGGTTTCTATTATCTCAGGTTATATTCCAAAAATGTTGAGATGAAGCTGTTAAGAACTACAGACTTGGCTTGCTGTTCTGTTCATCACTATAATGTGAGGCGTTTTCTCACTTTTACAACCATATGGTCAACAAACTACAGAATAATAAATAGAAATGTGGGCCTGAACATCGAACATACTTATAACTAATTGCTTCCCCATTCCAGTTAAAACAAAGTTTTTGTATTAAGTCTGCATTCTCATTTTGACTTTACATAAGGCTCTTCGAAACTGATTGTGTCCTAGGGTTCCCACCATCATCTAAGCTACTAAAATTTCAAGGTTCTTACCTATGGCAGAACTTAGTATCAATTCTCTATTACTACTACTAAAGTTCTTCTTAAATGAAAACTCACAACTGTTCTTATATTTTACAGATGTTCCTTATTTAAATTCATCCATATGGCACATTATTATTTCCATCTTTCTAGAGGAAAAATGTTGACACTTATTTTAAAAATTGCAACAGCAAGTGATCATTTCATAGCAGCATTAGTGTATAGTTCCCACCTGTTTTTAGGCATAATTGTTGACTCTTTAACAGCCGTGTAATAAAAAAAACAGAAAAATCTGAAGATATATTAAAGAAATTGAGCTATTGAAACTCCTGCTTGTTATGTCACTATTAAGACATGAAAGTCATAGGTGGCAACCCAAATGGCTGAACAATAGTATTTACATTACATTTAACTTTCCATTTTACACTTTACATCTGTTGAATTATTTACAGTGAATTTATGTTACATAGAAAGAATGAGAAAAGAGAAATTTTTACAACAGAAGTGGTGGTTTACCTCAATCAAAACTCTGTCTTTACAGAAAAATGGAAATTTAGTGTAGATGCTTTAAAAAAATTGTGAAATTACAACTTGTTACTGTTTAGAGAAAAAACATGCATGTTTTAGTGGCGGATATGAAAACGTATCAATGTTTTGATATGACCTGCTTGCCCCCCTTTAGCCCCCCAAACAGTTATCTTCCAAATAATATGATTCACATAATCTATAAAACAACTGAAAAAGTTGGAATGGTCTCCAGTAATTAATTAAACCTGCTGGAACTGCAAAGAAAATGAATACTAATTTTGGCAATAAGTAACAAAAGTGAAAAAACCCTGGCATTTTGGGATATCTGCCTATTTGGCCAAAATGTTTAACAAGAGCAAAATGAAGAACTGATAAAAGTTTTTAAAAAAGCATTGATATGCTGATTTTTTATAAACATTTTAAAGGAGGAAGCTTAACACTGAAGGCACTTTGTTGGTTTCATTGCCTTAACTCCTCCAACTAATTTAATTTTGACCTTGGGAAACAACAATGAATGGGATAAAGCAATATAATTGAGAAAGTTTAAGAAACTGAATTAAGTCAAATGTCAAGTTTCAAATTCACTTTTTAAATTAAGTACTATGTTTAAAAATGAAAAAGGACCATTTAAGGCATCTTTAAAAATCCCTGTATGGCTTTGATTTGCCAAAATACATTGCTAAAAAGAGAAAAGAAGTTAAGACTGAACGTAAAGTATTCATGGACTCAAGATTCTGATTACAATACACACAGCGTAGGATCACTAATACATTTCCACTTGTGATGGAAGAACATGAAAAAGTAACTCAGAATTTATCTTATAGTAGATGGTAGCCCAGAAGTTTGTGCTGAAGTAACATAGAGAGAACTGTTATCAGGGTGGGAAGAAACTACAGGATTTCCATTGGTAGATGGACACCCAAGTTTCAATTTTTCCAAATACTCTGCATGTACAGGCTTGTGACACTGAAGGACCTTGATTGCATCCTCAACTTTAAACCATTCTCTCTTCCTTCCTGTGAGGATAGAAAGATAATATTTTAAGGTTCAACTTGTTTGAAACATAACATCACTAATATTACAACTTGAGTCATTTAGTGAGATGGGTGGTGTAGAAATTCATTAAGTAAACTTCTGAAAGTTCCTTGATTTCATTATTTAACAATGTTGCGTATAAAAATATGAGTTAAAACACTCCAGAAATTTCAGATCTATTCTTAAAATACATTATGGGCAACACCAAGGTAACATAGTATAATACAGCTAGTCCTGGGCTTGCAACCATTCATTTAGTGACCGAAGTTATGACAACTGTTTTTCACACTTAAGACTTGCAACTCCCCATGGTCACATGATCAAAATTAATACGCCTGGCAACTGACTCATATTTATCATCAATGCAGTGTCTCAGGGTTATGTGATCACCTTTTGTGACTCCTAATAAGCCAAGTCAATGGGGAAGCCAGATTCACTTAACAATTGTGTTACTAACTTAAGAACTGCAATGATTCACTTAACTTTGCAAAGATTGTAAAATGGGGCAAAATTCACTTAAATGTCTTAAGTAGCACCATAAATTTTGGGCTCAATTATGGTCATAAGTTCACGACTACCTGTATTCCACAGAACATGATGCCCCTCTCCCAACAAGTGCCTTCAAAAAGTTATCAAACTTGCTTGTGAGATAGCTAGACCTTTCCATATTCTATAATGGGTTTATATTCTGTATGGCTCAGGCTTCAAGATCCGTAGCCATTGATCAGCCAATCCTATTTAGTCTCTCTTAAAACTTGCTGATAGTCATCAGACTGAATTCTATATTTTAATAGTATTGTATGAATATGTTTATTATAATTAATTTTCCTGCATTTAAGTTTAACAGATAATTAGTACAGATACTGAGAGATAAACTTCTGTCCTTTTATGATTTTTTTCTGTCTTTTGCCCTTTTATTCCCAAGTGATTTTCTGAATGGCTAATGTACTTTAATAAAGAAATTACCTAAGACAACAGTGAAAGGCAGAGCTGTTTGCTGAATGACCTGCCAGTATAGGTAGTCCTGAAATTACAACCATAATGGAGCTTGCCCATTTGGGTCAGAGGCTTGGCCAATGTTAAATGAACTGCCTCAAATAACAACCGGCTCTCCCTCTCTCTCCAGTGTCTGTTAAACAAATGCATGGATCATTAAGTGGAGTTCAGGGGTGGGGGAGTTCCTGGGAGGCGTCGTAAAGCACAAGCCCACCTGCCTCAGGCCTCCCCCATCCCGAGATACTCCATGTTCCACTTCCCAACCCTTGGGTACCTTATATGCTGGCCTGCTGCACAGCTGTCATACCAAGAAGAAATGAGAAACTGCTGGGCACACTTGACTTTCCTACTTCTGCCCCTGCCCTTCCTCCTGTCAAGGTGTTCTGCCTCTCTGGGGCAAAAAAAAAGAACCAGCTCCCTAGCCTTTTGCAGCTTTCTGCCCCATCAGCTGGCCACTGAAAAATTCATCTCCAAAAGTGTAGCTGATTACAGACTCGTGCAACAAAATGGAGGATGCTAGGCCTTTGCAAGCTTTAGTTGTTTGCCTGACTACCAGTAAAGACAGTCTACAACAGGAGTGTCAAACTCAATTTCATTGAGGGCTGCATCAGGGTTGTGTTTGACCTCAGAGGGCCGAGGTGGGAGTGGCTGAGGTGGGCGTGGCCAGCTTGATGTCACTTGTGTCGTGGGCGTCTGTGGTGGCCCAAGCACTCTGCTGGTGAAAACAGGTTCCCGAGCTCCGTTTTCAGCCACAACGGCCTCCTGCAACCCTCTGCCAGCGAAAATGTGGGCTAGTACTTTGCTGTTTCCAGGGCAGCCTGGCAGGCCAGATCCAAGCACCCCGCAGGCTGGATCCAGCCACCGGGCCTTGAATTTGACAGCCCTGGTCTACAATATAGCCTTTAAGTCCTAGCTGGGTTCTACAGGTGAACAGCTAAAGTGCACAAAGGCCGCATTCTCCATTTTGTTGCACAAGTCTCTAGTTGGCTAAACTTTTGCAGATTTTTCAGTTCAAGGGAAAAAGTTGCAGAAAGTTTTTTTCTTGCTTCCTTCTGTTCCCCTACTCTTCACCCTTGAATCAAGGTAAGGTTTTTAAAAGGGATAGAGATTGGAGACCAGAGGCAGGGAGTTTAGTTTTGCACCTAATTGGGGGTGGGGGGGAGGGAGAAAGATGAACAAGTGTACCCTCCCAGCTTTTGTTTTCTTTATTGAAGAACTGTGGCTTTCTGGGGAAGGAGTTAAACCAAGGGAAAAGTTTTGAGAAGGTCATCCTGAAGTTGCAGCTTGTGTACACCGATGTTGGCTTCCTAAAACCTTGCAAAGACTCCTGCTGGCCAGCTGATGGGGCAGAAAGCTCTGAAAGCAACTGCCATTTGCACAAGGTATTGCTGAGGCGCTGAAAATGGCAACTGCTTCCACAAGAGAGGCAGGGCAGCACTACAGCATCTCCATGGTCTGTCATAAAGGCAAATGATGTGGGAGCACTGCAGCCCTTAACTTTGAAACAAGGTTGTAAGTAGTTTTGGGTGTCAGTCGTAATTTTGAATGGTCATTAAGTGGCTTGTCTTTCTTGAGGATACCATATAAATTCTAACCATATAGCCAGATTCTGGTAAGAAACTCCCTAGTATAAATATATATATATATATTACTTATACTTTTACATACACACACTGCTGTTAAATGCATCATCATCAACAATAAAAGAAAAAGCATGAAAAAATTACATAATCTACAAAACTCTAAGCAAACTTGATCATTTTGTTTCCAAGTCTTTTTCTTTGACCCTCTGTTAAAGCATGTACACACTTTTCTTCTCAGTGAGTTTTTCTAAACCTCTTTCAATGTTCTATTTTTTCCTGATGATTCTAGTGAATTTTTGTGACCATATTTTGCAAGTCTGTGTGAGATCAATTTACTACATTTGAGAAATCCTTCAGAATACTACATAATGCCCCCTTTAAACAATTTAGTACCATCTGAAAATTTGGTCAATTTATTGTTTGCCTATAAACCTAGATAACTTGTGAACAAGTTTTACAAAAAAGTTAAAAAAAAATACACTATTTTGCTATACTTTTAAAATAGTTTTTATTTAAGCATTTTTAATTTAAAAATTTAAAATTTTAATATATTTAAGAAAAACTTATTGTGAGAAACAAGATTATTGCTTGCAAGCTGGCAAAATCTTCATCTCTGTATATGAAATATTTATGTATATCTTAGCATCTTAATGAATAAGGATCTTTATACATTTCAAGTTATAGACATACTGTGAAAACCTAACCATTTGGGTTGTGTATGATTTAAGTTGCTGACTTGCTTTGTCAGAAACAAAACTTGTATACTACACACACACACACACACCCCTTAAATGACATGGTATCTCGCAATGTGAATGAACATTTCCTAAAAATAACATTCCTATATATAACATTCTAAAAACACTCATTTTGTTTTAAAAAGTTAGCATATATAAGGTAGAAAAAGTCTTGCCTATATTTACTGAATCTTCCCAGTCTTCTAGGATTTCAGTCACTGTAAGAACATAAACATAAGTCCTATGCTTCCTGTCTTGATTCTGCTTTAGTATGAAAAAAGATAACAGAAATATGTTTAATTTACATTTGCAGTATCAGAGATATATTAACATTACTTACATCCTATTTCTCCATGGTAAAACAATATTCAAGATGATTGACATTCATGAATTAGCATAATCCCAAAACAATATTATTCTGAATTTGTATCAGGATAGGTAGAATATGTAGCTTTTAGCTGATAGGATGCAGGTTTTAATACGATTAGGAATCTAAGCTTTCATAGAACAGTATGAGCATGCTTGGAATACAACTGAATTGGGGCTGAACTTGTTGCAGATTACCAAAATGTGCCAAAACTATCATGTTTTTATTTTAGTAATGAGTGCTACATGTTGCACCAGTATGATTAAAGACAGGCCTAATCTATATGTACTACAGAATTTATGGCCCCCTTTGATGAAAGCCATAGAAGACTGTGACTACAAGCATGAGTAATGTTAAACAGCATGAATTAACAAATGAAAAAAAAAGGTTGATTTTTTATGAGTCTACAAGAAATGGGAAGAATAAGCATGAATGATACTGACCCATTTGTATGAAACAGAGTTGATGAGTGTATATTGGAAAGTGATTGCATAGCTGTCATGAATGAGGTCGTTATGTTATAAAGATTATCTGATGTGTACACAAAAACAGAAATCCATAGGTTGGTGATAATTACAAGTTAAGACCCAGTGAGCAGTCATAATGGAAGAACAATGATTAGTTCTGTGTATCAGATGTATCAGACTAATGAGGAAATTATATAATGTTCTGAGTAAATATAATAGGGTGGCGGGCAGTTTAATTAGATGACTTAAGTGAGTGGATAAGAAGACAAGTAAATGGGCAATTTAGAGGCCCTACAATGAAAGTGAATGAGGATTTTTGGGGTCAATATTTGTTCAGGGAAAAGTCTAAATGCGATACAGACTTATTTGGGGAAAAAATAGATATGGAAAGAAATGAAAAAAAGCTAAAGTGAAAGAATGACTGTTGAAAGAGAAAATGTGTCCTGTATAGAGAAAACAAATTGATAAAAATAAGAGATGAAATATTAAGATAAAAAGGAACTGATAAATATTGAAATGAATTTTATATATATAGAAAATGATAGTGATAATGGAATGGAAATAAATGCTATAAATGTTAATTTTCAGAAAATTATTGAAAAATATGTCAAACACTTTAAGAATGTCTAAATATTGTAAGGTTGCAAATATGTAATATAAAAAATGAAAATATGTATGCTTTCTGCTTATAGAATAGCTATGTTACTTGTTTATTAGGTTGTGAAAAATACATCTATGCCTGATAATTGTATGAGAAAGAATGGCATTCTTCCAAAAAGAAAAGTAACAAATCTGAATCCAAAAACTAGACTAAAATTAGTTTGTCACAGAATTCTGACTGAAAGGGTAAAGGAGGGGAGAATAAACAAAACTGGACCAGAGTACTGAAATTTTATATTGGGTGGATGCTGTACATTCATATATTTGTTCTTGAAAAGGTGGAAAGAACTGTATGATCATGAGGATATAATAAATTAAATAGGCATAGCAGGGAGTAAGACATGCATGTGTGATGAGAACTTGACACTTTAATAAATCAATAAACTGTTTGTGATGTTAGAAGTTTATTGGCTGAGGACATGAATGTAGCATTTAGCATAAATGCTGGTAGAAAGGTAATGGATATTATGTAATTTGATACAAGGAATGAATATTTGTCAAAAGAAGTAGAAGTAACAAAACTGTATACAACAGGATATTTTTGTCTACTTTGTTATCTGGAAGTGAAAACTGAATGTAGCTAAAGAAACAAAAGTTGAATACTGTGGAAACGAAATACTTAAGCAACATGTATAGTAACAAGGAAAATATAGGGTCAAAAATGAGAAGATGCAAAGTCAAGGCTCTGAATATAAGTGTGTGAGACCAGAATGAAAGAAGTATGTTGATATACAGATAGTCTTCGACTTACAACTACAATTGACCCTCAAATTTCTGTTATTGAGTGTTAAGTGAATTTTGCTCCATTTTACCTTTCTTGCCACAATTGTTAAGTTAATCACTGTAGTTGATAAGTTAGTAACCTGGTAGTTAACTGAATCTGTCTTCTCCATAGCCAAGCACCTGAATTTTGATCACATGATCATGGGGATGCTGCAAAGGTCGTTAACTTGAAAAATAGTCATAAGTCAGATTTTTCAGTGCTGTTGTAAATTTGAATGGTCTGGGACTGTTGTAAGTCAACTACCTGTAGTTTGATCATACAGACGGAATGATTGAGAAGTTGAAGGACAAAGAAATCTATAATCAAGGGTGAAGGAATTGAGAAGGGGACTGAGAAAGTCATGGTTGTATGGAATTAATGAGATCTTCAAAAAGAGAAATGAGATGTTTAAAGAACAAAAAATAAGCCTATAAAACATTGTAGGAGTATCATAGAAACAAAGATAATTTGTAAAGATAGAAACATCTATTGAGATGAATAATACTTTGTGTTCTTTTCTTTTATATCTGATCTTCAATTTATTTGGTTTACTATTTCTTCCTCCACTTCTCCCTTTGCATAATAATACTGCTCACCCTAATCTCAAAGGAAATAAAGTGATGAGAATGTGCATACAGTATGTACAGCAAAATATAGTCAATAAGATTGATATTAATGGTTAACAATCATTATAGGAATAAGGTAAACTAGAAAAAAGCAAAATATTAAAAAAGTCTAGAATGAATCTGCAGTATTATCAGTTTTAATATTAAGTAGCATTAGTTTTCCTTGTATGCTTGGCAACAGAATATATATGCTACAAATATGGTTCTGTTCTAACTACTGGCTTTTATTGAATTTGCCAAAGTGGTCTATGGGATTTAATAGAACATGCTATGTCTAGGAACTGGACAAAGTTAATTATCTCTGTTGTATAAGCTTTTCACAGCAAAGCTCTTCACAAATGTGAAAATCCCTTTCCATGAAGATTTAAAGCAACTTTATTCTGCTTTGAAAGCTGTCCTCTTTTGTGGACGTGTATATATATACCAGACATGTCCAGGCCTGAGGAAAGGGGAGTGCAGCCAGTACATTGTTCCAGGGCCCATGGAGCTCAAAGGGGGCCCATGAAGTGGAAATTTTTTTAAAAAAATTTACAAAACCAAATTTTTAAAAAGTAAAATAATATTGGATATATACTTCATACTCTATACTTTGTGTGTATAGCAAAACGAAGGAGGGCGAGGGAAGGGACGACGGTGACCTTCACGCAGCAGAAGCACCACTTGAGGGTGAGTTCGGAATTCTCGTGAGCCGCCAGAACTGCCGCCTCTCCCAGCGGAAGGACTAGTGAGGCTCCGCAGCTAGAGCGGCAATTTAAGAAGTCCCGGGCTCAGAGCGGCTTCCCTCCCACGGTGCAGGTGCCTTTGTCCCCATAGAGCTTGGATTGCTAGAGCGCCGCGGTGGAAACCAGGTGCTCCAAGCCTGCCTCTCAGCGACTGGACCTAACTGCCTCCCCCCTGGGGTCTGAGGTGGCGAGCATGCGCCAGACAGGCAAGCCCCCGATTGATCCCGCAGCTGATGCGGGTCAGCGTCGCTTCTGCAAAAGCAGCCGGCAATCCCACTGGTGAAGCTTGTCCGTGCAAGGGGACGGGTCCCAGAGAGCCTGGCAGAGCCTTTGGAGCCCCCTGCGAGGGCAAGCAAATGAGCATAATTTTTTTATTATTTTTTACAGAAGTACCTGTCCTCTTTTTAATATATTTGCAAGTATGTTTGAATGTAATTAATAAATGTACAATTATGACTTTATTGATTTATGTGTCCATGTGTAGGTGAGGGGGCCCATATTAGTCTTGTTCCAGCACTTAATAATCCTCTCAGCAGCCCTGGACAGGTCCACTGAGACTGCCAGCAAAGCAAAATAGCCATGGATGCATACAAGCATGGACAACCTTGGACTGCTGTGCAAGTCTTCTAATAGCTATGTCTATTTCATCCAAATGTTTAGAGAAATGCTTCCTTTAAATATTTTCATAGCTTTTCGGTAGAGGTAGTAATGATTTCAGCCTGAACGAATTTCAAAAATAACACCTTTAAAAACCAGAAAAAGTAATATCCCATAGAATAAATATCTTCTCATTTTTGTATTCTAATATTGTTCTATTGCTAAATGATTAAGAAGTGCAACAACTTACATTATAAATTCTTCACCCAAGTAATTTTAGATGCTTCCTCCTGCCCCTAATAAGTACAACTACACACTAATTTTCTAGAATATATTCCCAATAAAATTTTAAAAGGCTCACCTCAAATATTCCCAACAATCTACCAAGTTTTCCTTTTACTCCAGCCTGCAAGAAATAAGACACACTTTTTTTTAAAAAAAGAAAAATATTTATAGACAATCCTTGTATTCCTACAATATAATTTCTAGGACAGATGTAATTGTGCGGAGGAAAACCATCCCCATTTTGCAATTCTAGCAGTTAGGTTCAATTTAGGTACAGAACTTTCCAACAAAGGTTCCTATTTAATTATTTTCATTGGACTTACATGCAGGAAAATGTAACAAGGCAGATGAAAGTTTGAGAAATGTAGCACACTTAAATAGCAACCAGTTTTGTTCTTCAATAATATACTTGATAAGAATCATATTCTTGAAAACATTTTGATTTCTACATCTTGCAAAATCCACTGGCACTGTCATAAAGGAATATTATACATCTAGTAGCAGTATAGTATTTTCATTCTGATAAGTCTAGCATGCAACCCATTTTAGCACACCTATGGCCTGGAAAAGGAATGTAAGAATGATTCTTTCTAGATTATGTGTGTGAAGCATGAGTCCCGTCTACCTTATATACCAGAAGGAATGAATTAGTAGTAAAGATCCTGAAAAAAAGCCACAAATTATTTCAAATTGGAAACTCTGAATCATTTTACCTCTTCATAGACTTCTCTAACAGCAGCACCACCTGGTTCTTCTTCAGGTTCCATCCCTCCACCTGGAACAATCCACTGATCTGGGTACCGGCTACTGCTTACTAACAGCACCTATGAATAAAATCACTATAATTAATATATTTATGTCACCTTTTCCTTAAGAGACCAAAGTAGCATGCAACAAAAATCAGAAAATAATAAAGCAAAGAAAGTAATTTAAAGGCCAAGTTAAAGAGACGTTTCGATACTTCTTGAAAAAAACCCCAACCCAGTAAAAACTAATTGTAACTGCATATATTGCCACTTTAGAAACAATGATGAAGAAATTCCCTACTTGGCAATAAGTAGGTCTTGCAATGATAGCCTCCTCAAACAGACTACAGTGTATCTTAATAATGAGATAGGCAGTCCCTTTGGTAACCACTACCAGGTATAATTTTCAACAACTGGAGGCTTTAATGGTTATAACGAACAACTTGAATTAAGCGTAGCATTCTCATTGTCAAATCAGAAGATTTTTATTAGAAGATATTAGAAAATGAGGCAACCTTTGAACTTTTGCTGCTTTGAGATTTAAATACTAGAATGGAGTTTGGATATTTTTAATCTCTTGCAGCTCTTCCATTTTGATTTCTGATCCTAAAGCAAGCCCACGAATGTGCCCCCCCCCAAAAAAAAAGACACAATGTCTGATTATAAATCCAGGTTTCTTAAATAGCTTTTTCCTTGAGAGCTAGAAATTTGAAGGAACATTAGAGCTCAGTTGTCCAGAGCAAAAGCAATCATGCTGGAAATTAGCCAAGTTATTGAAAATTACACCAGATTAATTTAGTACATGATATCTTGAACAAGTTTGCCTAGCCTCCTTTACTGTACTCTCTGATCTCCTCATATTTCGCATGACCTTGTTAGACTCAGGTCTTCAATCTATGTGGTGGACTTGACTATTTCTTGTGGATTGAATATCATCATGGTCATGAACATTCTTGTCACTGACCACATAAACAAATTATTTGGTTCATTCTGAACCTATGGAACTAGACAGAAAATCAGTACAAATATTCAATTAGGGATATGCTGTGTTTTGTAATGAAGCTTTAAAACATACTTCAATTTGGACATGGGTCTGTACAACCTAATGAAGACTTCTTTTAAAAACCTGTATTTTTCTTGGGCTTGCATGGTAGAACATCTCCCTCTCATACAATTTGAGTTAAGGAAATGCCAACAGGGTATGATGAAGTGCCTTGGAACAGGCGGAAGTATGCTGTTAACACTCCTTAACTCATATTCATATTTTTATAGGCTTAAGTAACTACAGTGTGTGAGCCAAGAAAAAAGGGTAGTTTCTTTAAAGAGATAATTGACAAGTATAATATGGACACTTATGCCTTTCTTGCTTTTAATACAAAGAAGAGCATACTTCTATTTTCACTACTAGATAAGATTTTGATACCAGTCAATGTTAAATCTATGAGATTATGCAATTATGTAAATTTTGGATGTTTAAAAGTTGCACTTCATATAAGTGCACTGCAATCGACACACTATAAGCTTGTATATTTGTTTCCAACTCTAATGCATTAAATATAACTAAGCAGATACATTTCTTGGTATTATTCCCACCTAAAATATTCGGGAACAGTAACATAGTTCCTAAACTATGAGTTCAGATTTTTAAAAAGTCAAATATAACATTTTCCAAAACGAAACAAAGTCCTATCCTCAAGCAAGAGTTAGAAAGATATATTGTAGTATTTGAGGGCTACTTCACTCTATATACTTCTGCTTTCCAATATTTTCATTATTCACACTACTTTGTCTTATCTGAAAAGCAAAGAAGTGGTCAGTTCTTAGAGAAAAATCTATGGAGCACTATTGACTAGTGTCAGTTGTCCTCTAACTCCACTTTACGAACATAAGAAGTAAAACTATTGTTAATATAGCATTCCAAGCTTATATTGTATAGTCTGCAAGGACATCAAAGCTAGTGAATCAAATGCTGATAGGTCTAAATCGGGCTGTTAAACTCACGTCGTCATGGTGGCATTACGTGACGTATTGGGACTTTTTCCCCCTTTGCTAAACCGGGCATGGGCAGGGCCAGCACGTGACGCATCCAGCCCGTGGGCTGGGAGTTTGACAGCCCTGGTCTAAATAAACTACTAAGTCCCACTCACCCAATTCCCAAGAACTAAGGGAACAAGAACTGTGTTAATTTCAAGTATCAGAGGAAATCCTCCTGAGCAATGGGTTCTCCATCACTAGAGATTTTCAAATGAAGGGCATATGTGTTGAAGATCCCTGCCTTGGGCAGAAAGCTGGATTAGAATGTTCCTTGTAATTCCATGATTCTAATTTTATATTTTATATGCAATTAAAACAAGTCACCAACTGCTCCAGCTTCTCTTTAACATTAGGGCCATGGGGCTGCTACACAGTGTAGGAAAGCATTAGCAATCCATCCACCCAACTGTAAGAAGGGCAAAGGGTACATTTTCTTCACTGTACTTGCAACCATGAGGATGATTCTGTCTTCCAGAAAAAAAGCTGGGGTCAGATTATCATAATTTATTAAATCAGGAAAATGTTTCTAAACCTGATGTTTTAAATTTAAAATCTGATGGTGAGTTTTTATAAGATCAAAGCAGCATAAAATAACATTTATCTAGACAAAAGAACACATAATTTTAAATTAACAGAGCTATAAAGATGAAATATAAATTTTAAGAATTCAATTATTTACATGTTTACATAGCTGTCAAGTCACAGAAAATTCACTGTTTCAACTGTACTCTCTTGTCTATGACAATTTGGCTCTTTCCTAATGTACCAGGACAGTATGTCAAAATTCTCTAGCCACGTTGATAGGGAATTCTACGAATTGCCACTTCAACAATTTCATGCTAGGCTGTAGAAAACTGGTTTGTACCATCAATAATCTCTTTTCTGCCAAATAGCAAGTTTCTTCTTCTCACGAGTTACTATTCTTACATTATATTCTCTTATACATCTAATCTTTAACCACCTTAACAATAAATTATATCCATGCAAAATATTTTAACTATTGTTAGATACAAGTTGCATAAGACCAATGGGAAATAAAGGTATCAAGTATCAACTAATGCCAATGAATTCAGGCACGTACTGTACATGGCTTATACTTTTTTTTTAATGATTCATTTTCTATTTCTTCTCAAATAGCAGCACAAATTAAACATTTTTCTTAGTAAAATGAAGTAGCTTTTAGATATATAGCTAAGCATGGTTTTAGAATAAACTGGTTAATCTGTCGAAAAAAACCTTTGTTTACATTATATTTTCTTCATCGATTATAAATTTTAGTGCTTATCACATTTAGAATTTAGTATTCATCACATTTAGATACTGTGGTCACAGTGAGCTACTTTATTGTTGTTAGACTTCTGCTGCCTTATTTCTTCAATGTTAGACCCATTATTTTAAGTTTATTTTTCTTCCATCTAACAGAATGTTTATAATTATATCCAAAAAACATGTGTTTTCATCAGATGAAACTGTTTTTCCCAATGAAGGAAAACATGTTTTTGTATTCATATGAGTGACCACCAACAATAATGAATCTGATTTTTCTGGATGAAATAATCCAGTTTAATGAAAATGTTTCATTCAGCATTTATATTGTTCAGCCTCTGATCAGAGATCCCAATTATTAATACAAGGAAGAAGTCATTGTTTGGCTTGCCTGAAGCTTGAAAATACAAGTTCGTACTATTACAAAAGATTCAAATCCATGAACTATCAAAACATGGAACCGTTTACAGTAACAGCAGCTAGCTTAATGGAAAACTGTAGGCAGTGAAAGAAATTATTTGTATTAATATTTTTAGATAAACTTAATTTGCATTCCTATAGTCAAAATCAGTTTTCAAAACATAAGAAGCCTTAAAAATCAAGTCATTAATTTATCATAAAATTCTTATAAAATAAGAACTGAAAGGAATCTTTTAAATCACCGAGGCTTTTTTTGCTCAGTGCAGAAACCCAATTTAAAGCATATACAATAAATGGCTATCCAGCTTTTCTTGAACCTATCTAATACAGGAGAATCCCCCACTTTCTTTGGGAACTGGTTCTATTTCTGAACTGCTTTTATTGTGAAGAAAAAGCATCAATATGGTGCCCGTTTACATACCTTGGATTGTATACACTTGAATATACTGTTGAAGTTTTCTTTTCTCAAGAAAAAATGTACTCCATTTTCTTAGTCTCTCCTCACAAAATAGAATTACCAGACCTTTATTATTCATGTTGTTCTTCCCTAAACTTATTCCAGTTTTAAAAATCTTAAAATGAATATTCAAAACACCCAAGGTAGGATTTGGCTAATGCAAACATGTTAGAACAATAACTACCTGTAATTTGGAATATAGTTATCTTGTTATGCCAAATAAGACATCAGATTTTTTTGTTTAGAACTATACTTTTAATCAAAACAGCTTGAATACAGTGTATTATATCTCTCTCAAAAGATGCTTTGGCTATCTAAACTATATAAAACTAGGTATGTTAAAAGGCTCAAAAAAGCAAAAAAGGCACTTGATTTGATTCCACATGTAGGGTTAATCCTATTTGAATGAATGTCTTGGAACACATTTAAGCAAATTGCTAGTTACTTATAATCTTTTGATATATTCATGTTTAAATGTCTGATTGGGAATAAAGCACAGGGTGCATATGTAATATTAAAAAGTTACTCACAGTCCCACTGGAGTCAAGTCTAATGAAAACTTTTGTCAAAATTTTACTCCTCAGCAAACTAAAGATTCTTCTAAGAGCGAATAATCACCACAACCCTGGATTCAAGTCACTCATTTGTTGCTCTTCCACAGCAAATTACTTGCACACTACTTTTCAAAGTTTGAGGGAGAAATCACAGCACTGTAAAACACAAAAGAAGCTATGTTCAGTCCACAGTACTGGACATGCCTATCTCTGTGGGAAAGGGAAATGTCTAAGCATTCAATTTTTTTTGTTCTCAAACATCTTTTTCATTTAAAATATTATCTTTTCTCATGATGTTCCCGTGTTATTTTATAACAGAATAAACACATGAAGCAAATATTACGGACTAGAATCACATGCTATGAATAAGTCATAATGTGGTATCTTTGTGCTTTTGTGCAATGCATGAACCCCTATGGGAACATATACTATCTATAGATTCTGAAATGAATGCAAAATTAAACATGCTTATTTCAATTAACTCTAGAAATCCAGAACAAAGTTTTAGCATTCCACAGAATCTGATAAAAATGGTTCCTTTGGCTACTATGAGGACTATACAGTACAACCTCCAAACATAATATTCTCATTGTATTTATATTATAATTATTGATCATCTAAATCCTTTATAGGATTCATACATAGCAAAGTAAAGATGAAAAAAATTAATCTACACATTTGCAGCCAAGACAAAATAACCATAGTCACCCCATGTTTTTAAGCTCACCACTATTGCAACTATTTCCAGTTCCATGCATCTACTACTACAGTGTTTCATATTTCAAACCAAGCAAGAAAGGCAGAGACAAACAATGTGGCTTAGCATAGTATTATGTTATTACTTGGCAAAATCACATTCAAACATAATGATGCCCATGTATCAGGAGAAAAATGACAACATTCCAGATAGGTCAGACAAAGCTCAGGTGCATTAATTAATCCAGAGTTTTCACAAGATAAGAGGAAAGGCTTTTTTCTACTGCTACAGAAATTCATACCATTTCATGAAAATAATTATAATTTAATCTAAGTGATGCACAAAGAGTCATAAAACAAGCTGTTTTGTCATAATATGGTTTCAGCCACAAAAGTTAAATTTAAAATGTTAAGAAGTGCATCTCTATACAAAGATATCCTACAATATGGAGAAGGGATTTTCATATTGTGAGAAAGCACTTGTCAACTAGATATGTGTGTGTGTGTGTTTGTATATTCACACACACACACTCAATCCTGATGGAGATTCAGAAATAATCCTCTACATTACTGGGAACAGTAACTTTTAGCACTTCTGCAAAAGTCAAATGAAAATCACAAGGAGTTTCTTACAATGAACAGGCATGATACTGTTATGCTACAACTACTATTTAGAAAGTCAAAATGAAACAATTACTTTAAAAGGATTCATTTTTTTGCAATTTAGTTTTAAAGCAATCTGGTTTACACATTTTTCTTAGCACCTACAATTTTTTTGCTTTCATCATTACTATTTAGACTTATTTCGCAGAAATAAAAAAGAACACAGGATTTGGCATAGAAATACACAGTCCCTTATGAAGTTTTCTAAAACAGAACATCTTTTTAAAAAGAGAAGCGAATTGCTTAAGAATTACTAAGCTTCTTCTAGTGTAATGTTAGACATTAGATTTTTTTGCTACATTCCTGAAAACATAACAGAATATTCCCTTATACCCAGATCTTTATCTTTACTAAATACTTGGTGCCTTGTTTCTTTCTCTAAATTTTATGAAGCGGGTCTGCCAAAATACTCAGAAAAGTAAAACTAGTTAGTGGTAAGGTATGTGATATAGTGTTTTTCCCCCTTGAAAGTAAATTATTGAAGCTTATACACTAAACTTGCTGAGTAGTTCACTTTTAATACAACAACAGCTCCCTCTACAGTTTTAAGATTGTCTGTGGAAGATCATATTGTCAAGACAACACAGGTATTACATTCTAGCAGTATTTTTACTCCCATCTTCTTCAATGGCTCCACAGATGAACTCTTAACTTTTTGTGGGTTTCATGGACATACTTACAAATGAACACAAGTAGCTGCAGCCATTCTTAATTTTTAGGTTCTATGAATACTTTTGATGCAAGTTCCACTCATTTTTGGGGGGGAGGGGGAGGATGATGCTGGCATTTTGTGATGTAGCATGTTCAATTGAATAGGTAGGAGTGATGCATGGATCACTGACCCATGTATAGCCACACTGCAGACTAAATTACACAAGATTTTAATTAAGAACATATTGAGCTCCTTAGGCAACCTAATAAAATGTTTTTATAAGAAGCCTGTGTCTATTCTTTTTGGATGGCAGAGTTCTAAATATTCAAAGTATAATATGCTAGGATTTCATGATCATCCTCAGTAGATGGTTTGGTAAAATATCAAAAAAACTCAATGTACTCAAGTCCTTTTTAGATTCAAGACTCCTGCAATAATTGTTTATGTAAATATATCTCTAAATAAGCGATCCCCACAGCCATTTCTCAAATACTGTAACTGAATTTCTTCAATTTATTGTAAATGTAAATTTTAAAATCCACTTTTTAATACAATCTATATTAGTATGTTAGGAAAAGTGTTCAAATGGTCCTGAAGAGATACATTATAATTACCATCACTAACATTAATATGCTATAACATTGGTGGAGGAAAAAGAGGAAAAACATACAAGAAAAGCTATAACCCTAAAACAGTTATAACTATAGTCATAATCAACTTTAAATTCTTGGTATTTTGTACAACTAGAGTCTAGCAATATCAAGTTTTTCACCAGTAAGATATAATAGTACTGGAGGGCTAAGAAAGTGCATTATATGCTGACTGTAAACTGCTTAGAGAGCTGTAAGGCACCGTGAAGCAGTATGTAAGTCTAAGTGTTATTGCTATTATGAAATTATAGCAAGTTGATACAGTTAGGCCTGCTTTTGTAGATTTGCTTATAGCTTATATGACAAGAATACTATGTGACTGCTATATTATACAGAAATAGTATATCTTTTCTTCCCTCATCAACTTCAAAGTTCAACTAACACTTGCTACTCATTAAAGATGTAGAGAAAATATTTATTCATATGCTGTACTTTAATAAATAGCAGAGAATCAAAATGTTTGAAAATTATCTGAAATTGTTTCTTACACATAACTTGGATAAAATAAGGGACACACAGTATACCAGCTTGTATTTAAATGTATCCACAGTAGACCTTTATAACACTTTGAATAAACCTGAGAAGTGACAGTTAAAAGTTATAATGGAAGGAGCAGAATTTTTAAAATATACATTAGCTTAAAAAAAAAAACAAGGATTAATTCAACAACAATCAAATATTGAGATTTTAGGGATTTTTAAAAAGTTCCTTCAGCTATCAATACCAACAATGCCTTTTTTTGTCAATGATGGTAGTTCTTTGGAACTGCTAAAACTTTTCTAGTGGTTTGATATAATATCAAGAATGGTTAAGTAGATGACATCAAAGTAACATGGAAAAGCCTGACTCTTTGGAACCATCTAATGGGCACCCATATTTCTGCAACCAGTTATGGTACATCTAACTACAGTAGTCAAAGGAATTTTGCAGACGTGTTTGTACTTTTGAAGCAAAATACTACTTTTCAAAGTGCAGTAAAATTACACTGCATTATGTATTATTCAGTTTCAATTAGTACTTACAATATATATGAAAACAGATCTATCAATAGATTTTAACCGAGACATTTATTTAAGCACTTCATATATATATATATATATATAATCATGCAAGTCAGTTTCTTATCTTTGAATTACCTGGTTTAATTTAATAGCAAATAGTGGGATGCTTGGTGCTTTTTGAGCTTTGGTAGTTTGCTTGTAGATGTTTCATTACCCACTAGTACATTGATGTTACCCAACTGGGTAATGAAAAGTGTGCGAGCAAACGACCAAATTCAGAGATCACCAAGATCTCCACAGGGTTACAGTTTTCTTCAAATGGTAACAGAAAATCGTTGCTCAGGTATTACAAGTTTTATACGGCCATTCGGAACACATCGGACAGCGACAAAAATGGGGCAGGGAAATCGCCAGGAGCAAGTTTCATAGATTACGATTTCATAAATAGGAAGTACTGCCGCCTATCTGTCTGCTCGAGAAGTCAGGGGAGGAGGGAAGGGGCCTTTCTGCAAAAACGACAGCAGCGGCGGTCGGTCTCGAAAGCAACTTGATCGCCCGACTCTAAAGAGGTCGTTGAACTCGGCCCTTGCCGTTTTCGGAGACAGCCAGATCAGGCCGGCTAGCAACAGTGCTGAAAGCACATTGGTTCTGACCTCACCCACGGGGGGAGTTGACCTGCAGCAATCTCTCACACACGTGGACCCTCCGCACAGCTCTCCCCTCCCCAGCCCTCGCTGCAGCCACCCAGGGCCCCTAGCAAGCTCTGCCCGCGGAGAGCCGCCTCTGCCTACGCCCAAAAGCCGCGGGTTGGGATGGTCTCGGAAAGGGTCGTTTCGCAGGCAGCCAGATCTTGGCTCCCCATCAGCCACGCCGGCGAAGGAGCCGGGCAGGGACCGACGGGGCTCGCAAGGGGGCGACAAGGCAATTCTTTCCGGCAGACACCCGCACACAAAGGAGCCGAATGGACCGATGGCCGGCGGCGAAGGAGGGAGGGAGGGAAGGAAGGAAGGGGCGAGCGGGTCTGGGCGCGCCAGCCCCGACTCCGAGACGGAGCCGAGGGCGGGCGGGCGTGGGGCTAACTCCCGACTTCTTTCGTTCTCCTCCTGGCCACCCGCCACACGCCGCAGCCTTCCAGAACCCGGCTCTCACCTCATCCTCCCTCTCGCTGCGGAAGCACAAGCATGCCGCCCGCTTCTTGAAACCCTCCCGGTCGTAGGTCCGCGTCTGGTTTGGCTTGAATTTCATCATAGAGGCAGGAACGCCGCCGCCGCCGCCTACTCCAGCCCCCGGCACGCCCGCCCGTGTGGGAGGGAGCGAAAGACGAGGGAGGCCCCGGTGGCTCCGCTTCTCTCTTCGGTCCAACCCGAGGACCCCGATGGGCGAGAGAAGCCTTTTTCCTCGTCAGGAGGGAGCAAAGGGAGCGCCCCTCAGGGGGACAGAGCGCCGCGCGCAGCTGTGGCAGTGGAGCTGGCGACACCGCGGCCACTCAGGAACCCACGCCGCGCCATGGAGCCCCGCCGTCTGTTGTCTCTATTGGCCGCCTCGGTCTCTCCAGAAGCACTGCAGCTGCGACCCGGCCCGAGCGCTCCCCTACGGCCGCAGCTCCTCCCGCTTCACTCAGTCCCTGTCCCTCATCCGGTCCCCAGAAAGCGCCGCTTCTGCGGCGCTGTATCCACTATTTAACTGTAACGCACATTCCTCCACCCGCCCGCAACCTCCCGGCCTCTCGTATTCAATGCGCAGGCGCCGGACCCGCCTCTGAGGGGCGACACGATGGAGGAAAGGGGCTGGATCGAGGCTGAATTAATTCGGGGAAGCTGAGGGAGGTGGGGAGGGTGCCAGGGAAAGGGCGTGGCTAACAGCCACCGCCCACCCGCTCTTCCTCGGCCGGCCTCAGGCGTCTCATCGTCGTTCGGCCGCGAAAGAGCGAGAACGATGCGAGTGAATAGAGGGCGTGGCTTTGTGGAAGTGGGGCCCCGCTACCGCTCCTTTCTCTCCGATTATGGCTTTTCCAAATGAAAAGATCTCCAGCCTCCGTTGCACTTTAAGATCCATTATCCGCATCCGCCAGGGCTGTTCTTCAGGGTGGAAAAGATCGATATGGATAGCGCTACTGCGCCCGGAGCTAGATTAGCCAATACTATAAGACAAATTTATTTCGTAATCTTACGCACGCTGTGGTTTCATTGTACCTAGTTCTCTGCCGCGTAAAAAGGTGAATGAATAGGAAGAAGTTGCTCTCTACCAAAGCTTTTTTTTTGGCTAATCTTTCGTGGGTTATATATGCACAGTGTGCGAACCCCTGATTGTTTACTGAAATAACCCCATTGCCTGGATTTGCACAACACACTAACCAATCACATTTAAACCAACCTTGAGATAATCTGATTTATGCCAACCTAACTCTGTTTATATGCTCAATGCTGCAAATTACCAACAAGTTGTGAAACAATTTTTAAACATTCTTTTGAGATTATTAATTTTATAACTTGAATCTGGCCATGTGAGTTTTAAGCTTCTGGAATCTCAGATCCTTTGTGTTCCTGTAACTTGCTATAAATTGCACCTGCAGTCAGAATAGACTGAAGAGAGGTGTAAGGTGATTCAATAATATTTAGCATGCAAGGTTAGAAAAGAATGACTCTATGCATTTATTTCCTCCTTTAAGGGAAATGACTCTAAATCAGATAATTTTACATTACATGGTTAATGCATACATTGAAGTAATTATTAAATAAGAATTATTACTGAATGACAAAATTTATTATTGCACATAATTATTACTTGCTTATAAAATAAAATCAATTGATGATAAGCAAAATACTGTATTGGGAACTTTAGGTGTCTTTTATTTAAGGTAACATAGCCCTTGATCAAGATCTATTTATAGTTATTACTGGTTCCACCATGACCTTTTCCCAATTTGGAACAATGAAAAGTTTTTGTATTCAAAATGCTGCAGTGAATGCTGTATTCACCATTGCTTTCGGATTTTTTTTATTAATGTATTGCAAAGGATCTAACACAGCAGGTATTTGGATTGGCAGTCAGTTCTAAGCTGAGCAGAATCATTGGTATGCTGCATTCACAGTCACACAAGCTGCCATATGCGTTTTTTAGATTAACAACACATGGACTCAGACATTGTTAATTTATAGTATAACACATGCATGCAAACCCAGCCAACGGTTTCTCAGTAAACCCTTGGTAGCAAATCAAGATATAGTATGTAGGACACTTGTCAGTGGCACAGTAGATAAAATTATAGTTGGCTACCTTGTAGACTACTTTGTGCTATGAATTCAAACTGGGGTGAATTCATTAAGCCATCAGCTAGTATGTGGTATAAATATAGTCAGTGTGAACTACTTAAAAAAACAAACCCTAAAGTATATCTAGTTTTTGAATAATTTCTTATATATGTCATTTAACTTAAGCTTATGTGCAAAAACATATTTGGTTAAAATATAGTGCAGAAAGCATCAAGGACAAAATCCACCTGTATGTATATACCTACCGTATATTTGTAATTTAGAAATTGCCTTTTAGCCTTCCTTTTCTTAGAGCAATAGATGTCCCACATGGAGTTTCCCCTCATTTGTCTTACAAAAACAAGTTGCAGTGTAGGTTAGGCTGCTAAGCAGGATCTGATGGACACATATTTCTAAGCAACAATATGGTGCTTAGTTTTGCTTTGATTACTGTGCGAACACAACATAATTCCATATATCATGGCTTTATGCTGTGCATGAACCAATTAGTTATCTCATACAAAGTCAACCCTGAGTTCCAAGGTTCAGTAGGGACTTAAATCTGCATCTCTCCAATCATAGTCCAAACTCTTAATTACTTCCTATTGAGTTCATTCTCTGGCAAAGAAATTAGTCTCTTACTAGAGTAGTAATTGACAGCAAGGTACCTACCACCACCTTCATTGCTGCAATAAATGCCTTTCATACATGTATAATACAAATCTAACTACATTACATTCCTGTTAAGTTTGA
>JANHFL010003420.1:3614-14532 GCA_032468155.1 Oxyrhabdium leporinum | reverse complement strand
TAAAAGCTGTGAACCGCCCCGAGTCTTCGGAATGGGGCGGTATATAAATACAAAAATAAAATAAAAAATAAATAAAATAAAATCCTCTTTCGAATCCAACTTCCTCTCTCTTCTTGTTACTCCTCTTCCACGTGCTGGTCAGGGTGGTCTTGACTCTCTTGAAAAGAATGTTGTTTTGTCTACTAACCCTTCTAAGTGTGTGAGAAAGAACCCCGTCCTTGGTTCCCATGTGCTATTATGTGGCAGCCACAGAGGCCTCACAATTATGGCTTCCAAGGCTGACAGATAGTTTATGGGTTATACCATAGACATATTTATTTCCAGGCTCTTAGCAGTATTCTCTAATTGATGAAAATAGTTTTTTTTAATGATCAGGAATTACTATTTGCATGGGTTTAACCTATTTAAAATTATTTCTAGAAGTTATCTAATAAAAAATAAATCATGAATCATACCCTGGAACCAAACCTCTAAATGCCAGAAAATAAATGCTCTAAGAACATCATGCATAGGATTTATTACAAAATGTATATATCCATCCAGTTTACAACACATGAAATCATAATCCAATCATCAGTTAAAATGCTACAACAAAACAATCATCAATTAAACTTAAGCTAAATGTTGAACTGATATTAATAACCAAAACAAATAAACTTTGACAGCAAGCCAGTGAGATAACATTTTTGGCCCCAAATTTTTGGCAATAGAGTAATTTCTTCTGTAACCTTCTCAGAGTTTATCCATGTAGGTGTAGGAACCATCCTAACCTTGTGGGACAAATTATTCTCTTAATCCAGAACTACCCTCAGGAAGAATTGCTTTCAAGCTCTTAATCCTCTTCCCATCCTGAACTAAATACATACGCCTGGCAGGCTGTCTTCAGAGAACATAGTCCTACTAATAACAAGAGCTTGAGTCAAGTGGGATTTATACAGGTAGTCCTGGACTGACAACTGATTGTTTAGTAACCGTTCCAAGTTACAATGGATCTACCTAAGGAGTACTTATGACCCAAATTCAGAGTTCTGATGATTGGATTCCCTCATGATCACATGATTGCAATTTGGATGCTCAGCAACCATTCTGCATTTACAATTGTTTGCAGCATCCTGTGGTCATGTGATCACATTTTTATGTAGTTTTGCCAAAAATCAGCATTTACAGCTGTTTTCGGCAAAACTGCGCACACAGTGGATCATTGGTTCCCTTAATAATCATGGCAGTTGTTTAAAGACTATGGATTTGCTTAACTATTATGGTGATTTATTTAATAATCACAACAAAAGGGTCACACGACTGATCTGTCTTATGGTCAGCATGAGTTACAATTATGACGGGCAGGCTCCATTATGATCTTAATTTGATGTCTACTTATAGGTCAGACTTAGAATGTTGAGCTGCCCTTAGAAATTCATTGGCAAACACTTCAGTATGTATAATAAGGGATTTCACTGCAAATGTTGCAACCTTAATAAGTAATAAGTAATAAATAAGTATAATTACTATAAATGGTGGGAAGACCTACAGCTGTTATAGACAGAATGATAGTGTTTTCCAGGCAAATTTCCTTTTGGGAAAGTAACTTTCCCTATCCTGGATTCCTCAGTTTCTTTGGATTGCAACTGTCATCTTCTCTAGCCACTATGCTATTAGGTAGTATGGGTAAAGATGGTGAGATTGTAGCCCAAAACATCTCTAGAGGCTTGAATTGGGAAGGAATCTTAAGTAACTATTCAAAATTGAAAGTTTAAGTAAACTGAAAGAGGTACACACAGCTCTTTTTGTCTAATTCTTCATTATATTCTACCATTTTAATGTACTAAGACCAAACTTTGTTATGGTAATGTTATCTTATATAGTATATTGAGAACTGGTCATAGCTAGATTGAAGAAAAAAGGCGGATATAACACTATTCCGTGTTTTGTCAGACACTGTGAATTAAAAGGCATTTTCCAACCGCTGCTAATTTCGTTACCCAAAATATTGCCAGATATGTTGTAAGCTCCAGAGTTTTCTGTCAAAGCAAGGTTACCATGTTACCTATTTTTCTGAACAAATATTTTTCAAGGATAAACTTGGTAGGAATACATTCCACAGACAATATGCTTTTAAAAGCAAGACTCAGCTTGCGATGAATGTGTTCAGTTTACCCTGAGGTTGATTTCCATTGCTTTAAATCATTCTAATTTTAGAGTATGTGACAGTATTCTAAAAAAAGGTGGATTTACCCCTTTTTTTTCTACAGTTCATTTAAACCAAATCTACTGTCATCATAGGATCTGCGCTGTAGAACAGCTTCAATACATTCCAGAACGCTCTGGTTGCATAACTGTTCCGTTGGAAAGGCTGAATCCTATAGGGCAGATATATTGTATGGAGTAAGTTAAAAGGTGGGAGGAGTTTTTTGTTATTGTGAAAAAGGGCTACCAGATGACTCCTGAGTTTTGTCTACTATTAAAAAGGATATTTTGAACAATAAGGGGACACTATTTTCAAATTGTTTTTAACTTTACCTACATGAGAACTTGCAGCATTTTGCAAATCCTCACAGAAACTCAGTAGGGATGGTGCTTCACGAACATAAGAGCTTATTTTCTTTCAGTAGAGAACACATCATAAAAGTAAGCAAGGAAAGGTGAATATACAGGCAATCCTCGACTTACAACCAACATTGGGACCATAAGGTCTATGACTAAGCATTGTGGTTGTTAAGTTTGTTGCGCCTGATTTTGTGACTTTTTTTGCAGAAGTTGTTAAATAAATCACCATGGTCATTAAGCAAATCTGGCTTCCCCTGTTGACTTTGCTTGCCCCCTGGGAAGGTTGTAAGTGGCAATCACATTACATGGGGACACTGCAAGGACAACGCATTCACATTCTTCAGTGCCATCATAACTTTAAATGGCCATTAAATGAATGGTCACAAGTTGAGCACTTGAATAAGGGCCATAAGAAAACTGCATGGGGCAGCCATGTAAAAATGTATCTGCCTAATGTAGACATCATAATTATCCAGATTTCATTTTGTGAAAAAAATCCTTTAGATCTTCAATACTGAACTGTAATAAAAAGAAATATTTCCATTTGCCTTGTGGGAAAATACGGAAAATTGGAGATAAAAATCAGCTACAGTACAACTGTTTTTTTTGGGAGTAGGAATTAGCTTACTGCTATGATATCAGAAAATCTAATGTAAATGTCACAGAGCTGACAATAGCTACATTTCCTCTTAAACAGTTTCCCTTACTATTCTGCTGTTGCTGAGTTGAGTAAGTTGCGGCTTGGTGAAACAAGACCTTATCTGCCAGGGACAACATTTGTACTCCACACCCTGCCCTTTGAGCCATTCCTGTTGCAATGACAACTATGTTCAAGCTTGTGACTGTAGAATAGATACTATTTGGGCCAATGTTCCCTCTAAATGACATGCTATTGCAGGAAACTCATGGGGCATCTGAAACAGAAATTTCCCTGCAAATGGCTGGCTATTGCACATTTTAGTTCATTGCTTTTGGGATCAATTTTTGTGTTGGTTGCCACTTGCTGAAGCGAATCATCTTCTCTGAATGGAAACAAACAACTCTTCTAAAGCAGGGCTGTCAAACTCGCAGCCTGCGGGCTAGGGAAAAAAGTCATGATACTTCATGTGACACTGCTGTGACGATGCCAGTTTGACACACCTGTTCTAAAGGGAGGGCAAGTAGCAAGATACAGCAATTTTTACATCCAGGTTGAAAATGTGAAATCATGTTAATATGGTAATATATGAATGGTTGTTGGGAGGAGGATCTGTGAGTTGTCTGAGACTGTAAAAGAATTGTGAAGGAATATTTCCAATATTTCCACTATATGAAGACTTCAAGAATTTTGAACATTCACTCAAGGCCAAAGATAGAAGATAAATTGGTATCTGCAGTGGATTATGCTGCATGATATTTATCAACTTTTCAGTGGATCATTTTTGGATGGAAGAGGAAGGAAGATACTTTCCAGCAACATGGTCAAAATGCCTGTTCTTTTGTTTAAGATATAACTTTTCAGGCATTATTGAAATATATTGTAGTGAAGAAGGAAAATATTGTCCTTGGATTAATATCTGAATCAATCATTTAGAATACTGGACTGAGCAGAATCCAGCAGAGCACAGGAAAGACAAACTCTAAGTAATCATTTAAGAGCAAGAAGTCCCCCCCCCTTCTCTCTCCTGCCATTTCTCAGAGCCTCCCTTTTCTTCTAGTGGGCAGGGCAGGTCTCCCCATGGGTTTCTGCCAGTTAAAAACCAGCCATCTTAAATGGGAATAAAGATTGAATGAGGATCAGAAGAAAGAACAATCTTGGAAGCCAGATGCAAATCAAGACTTTTTTTAAAAAAAGAGATTCATCTAAGCTGTTTGGTTTCCTATATTCTTATTTATATGTTGTTTTAACTATATGATGTGTCTATATGCATATTTCTGCCTGGAAAATAATTCTTGAGTTAAAGTCTACAGGATACATCAGATTTTCCCTTTCCTTGTTCCAATTGTATTCAATTCTTAATTAGCCCTTTAATCCACATAATAAAGAACATGTGTCTTCTGAAGTTCTTACCCCTCCTTCTCCCAGAAATGTAGCCTACATGTATCCCAACCACTTGATTAGCTACAGAAGCCAAGAGCAGACAGGAAGTCTTCCCTGTCAGCTTCCAATAAAGGTTTCTAGAGAACCTTTTGAATCTACTAGAGCAGGGCTATCAAACTACCGGCCCATGGGCTGGATGTGTCATGCGCTGGCCACGCCCGTGCCCAATTTAGCAAAGGGAGAAAAAGTCCCAATATGTCAGATGATGCCACCGTGACGATATGAGTTTGACACCCATGTACTAAAGAAATGTTGTCTTTCTAGAGCAGCAACCAGGCAGGTACTCTCCATCAGGTGATTGTGGGACATTGTAATACTACAGAGTGTGGGGAAAATAACAACACAACAACAATAATAATTTTAATAATAATGTATGCCTAAACTTATATGCCACTTGATTTCCAACAACTCTGGGCAGCTAACATCAAAGAAATTACAATAAAAACGATAAAAGATTAAGAGTGAAGATGGCAAGAATGACAGAGCAGATGGGAAAGAGAGGTTTCAATCTCCCTTGCCAAAGGCCCAGCTGAAGAGGAAATTCTTCATACCACTTTTGAAGACTTTACAAAAATGATCAGGAGGGCTTGGTATCTATATGACAAAAGGCTAGAAAATTCAGAGTTCAAGACTCTAGCTTGTTTTTCAAGATCATTTACAAGCTAATGGATATTTTTCATTATCCATTAGCTTGTTTTTCAAGATATTTACAAGTCCTTAAACCACTGAAGTAAAATACGTCTATTTTCAAATTTATATAACTGCCCACATCACCGAAATGAATCATATAAAACAATATAAATATGACCACATAAGCAGGCTCTTGTATTTTATTGATTGTGGAGTCCTTGGTGTTCTCTGAGCTTGGTTGTTTGCTTGCAGATGTTTCATTGCCCAGCTAATATTATCAATGCAAGTAAGTCTGGAGCTTGCTCCCCATACAGTAGCTTGCCCTGCCAATGTTAGTGGAAATTGGTTTTCCTCTTGGTGGTTCTTTTATTAGGGTATTCGGGGTTTTTTGCTTGTTTGGTATGGCTTATCTAGGTTGGCTATTGGAGAGGATGTGTTCTGTTCCCTTTGTTTCCTTCTTAACTTTTTAAAACTCTTTTGAATGGTGTGTAAATATAGTTTGTCTCTTGTTGATTATATTTCAGCTGGAGATATTTTGACAGAGGATAAATTTAAAAGATTTTAGTGAATTGAGATAATGTAAAAGTGAGATGATGATGGGAGACTATATGGTATATTGGTTAAGTGCTGGAAGCTCATCCTCAGCCATGGAGGCTCACTGGGTGATTTCAGGTGAGGTACTCTCTTTCCACTCACACATGGGGGTCAGGTGCGACTGGAAAGGTCAGGCATTCAACACCACAAGATTGTTGTTGTGAAGAAAAATGAAAGAAGGAATAAGATGTACAATGCTGTGAATTCCTGGAGAAAAGACAGGATGCAATTCTAAATAATACTGTGCTACTGTATAACATCAAGAATGTAACTTAAAACAATTGCAAAAAAAAGAGAGAGAGCGAGAGAGCAGTCACTTGTAAAGCTTCCCCATTAAGAGGGGAAGAATAATGAGTAATATAATTCAGCATTAGTTCAGTGTGAGAATTTTCGTAACTTTGCAAAAGTTAGCTAGAGTATACTGTCTGTATTTTGTTGATTTTGGACTTCCAACTGCAAAGTCTATTACTATACTATTTTACAGTCTTCTATGACATACAATAATTTTGTAATACAAGAACATTAAATAGATACTTAATTTCCTGTTTCTAAATAAAATACCATCCTGTTAATAATAGTTTGTGATAAACAGATAGATATATTTAATTCCATATTTTTATATCTTGCAATGTCTCAGTCTTCCATCCTTCTAAGATCGGTAAAATGAGAATCCAGATTGTTGGGGGCAATATGCTGACTCCATAAACTGCTTAGAGAGGCCTGTAAAGCACTGTGAAGTGGTATATAAGTCTAAGTGCTATTGCTATTGCAATGGAAATATTTTTTTTTAAATGTAGTTGAGTTCATGCATGTAAAACAAAGCAACCCCCCCATTCTATGTTTCAACAGATATTATGCAAATCAAACTTTTATAATGTTTGTATTTGTTATTTATTAAGTTGCTATAAGATGTAAGGTTAACACAATTGCCTGTCAGGAAACTGTGTGCTCAGACTGAAGGATATCCAATAGTTTCTCATGGATAAAATATATTCTGTAATTAAAGATGCTGGGGGTGGGAAGTGAATGTGGTCAGAATTCATTTGCATCACAAATTACATTCATCTTGGTATTAACCATTTTTCTCTTTTCATCCACCCCCTGCCTTCCTCCCATCTTAGCTCAGAAATTGTTGATAACAATCTGCTTTAAGGTTGCCTTACTGGAGGCATTTTGATATATAACTTGTACGATTGAAGTACATTTATTATTGGATTCAAATTACTGGAATGGTTGCACCAGAGAGCAAAATGAAAAAAAAATTAGATGATGATTAGTGATTTATATTTATCTGCATTTATACCTCATTTGGTAATGAAATATCTGCAAGAAAACAACTAAGCTCAGAGAGTACCAAGGTCCCACATCCAGATCTATGGTAACACTGGTAGGTCACCTTATGCAAGAAACTGCCTATTTTTAAGACCTACCATACTTCATGGGTTGCTTAACTCTATGTCAAGTATGAGAGAAGTAAAATATAGTGCACTGTGTTCTCATTGCTCTATTGCCAGGACATCTGTCTTCAAGAGAATCCTACAACACTCTTAAAGAGTAACTCCAAACCTTATTGAAATATTGATGTTGGCTTTTGAAATCATATATTTTACAAATGTACAAATAACTTATAACACAGTAGAGCCATACACTATTTTTTCAAAGGAACCCTTGTGGGAATAAGTAATTTATGTATTATACATACAATTGCCGATATTCCCAGTGATCTTAGATAGGAAAAATGCAAAAGGCTATACAATCATAATAAATCAAGCTGTAACTTATATATAGACACCAGTGTTCTGATTTCATCTGAGACTCTTTCTTATAGTTAGCTAAAATTAAATTATGAAAACAAGCAGATTTAAGACATGTGCATAATGAATTCGGAGCTCAGATTTTCTTACACAGAACATTGAATGGAACAGATGCAGCTGCTTGGCCTTCTAAACAGATCAGTGGAGAAGCCACACAAACTGATGTTCAAATGATGTACTTCAGAGCTTTATATTTGATAATCTGATTTCCACACAGTGTCCTGTGCCAAAAATGCTCCAAATAATATTTTTAATATTTAGGGATAAATTAGTATTTGAAAACTGCAGCCTGTATTATTTGATATCAATTGTACAAATGGTTTAAGAGCTATAGTCATAGATGTAAAATGTATATGCCCCAGATTTCAAGAGAAATGCTGCCAGCTCTTCAGATATCAAGTTTATTATAAAAGAAAACACATTATTTTATTTGAAAAGTGGGGCATACAGTAAACATGTGACTATGCAGGAAGGTTTTAATAGTCAGGCTTAAATTTAATTCTGTGCAGTCAGTTTCAAGTGCTAAACTGTGGTGTGAGATGAACAGGTGTTAACAATTCTGTTCTTCCTTGGCAAGACATAAAAAGTAGAAAAGAACATAGCAGGTCTTACTAAAATTATCAAGCTTCTTCATTAATGGACCAGAGCTTCCAAACTTTGCTAGTTTTCTATACTATGTTGGGTTATTCATTTAATATGATTTTATGAGATAATGCTATAAACATGAGGTGTGGGAAATTTATATTGAGCTTCTTAAAGTCGGAAAAGTAAACTTTTTTCACATGTTCTGAGCAATATATAGTTCCCATATTTAACATTTAAACATCACAGCTTAAATTAAGATGCTGAGAAAATGTGTTAGTGGTGAAGGATAAGGAAAAGAAGAAAGCCATGGGGGAATTAAGTTGAACATGAAACTTCTTATATAAGTTCATGGGGAACACTACACATATAGATACAGAATTTTCATAGTTCATAAATTTGGGCTGCAAGTGTTCCATGGCACTTTTGAATAAGACCTTTTAAATTATATGAACTTCTTAGTGATCCAAGCTGAAAACAAAGTTTTCTAAGCAACCCAGAAAATAGCAATGTATTGCTTATCTATGGTAAAAATATTAGATAGCCTGGGGTGTAAAGATGCCATGTTTTTAATATCCCATCACCCTACTTATGATTAACAGTGTAATTGCCAGCTTTTTTAAATGACATGTTCTTGCCTTTAACAAATGTTGATGTTATCTTCAGGCAGTAAATTTCATTGATTTCAAGAGCAATTAGGATGCAATAATTGTTGGCATTATCCCTGTGCAGCAAAGTGGAGGAATCATCTGGTGTCCTGCTTTCCATTGATCAACAACCACAACTGGGACCACAACTTCTGTCGCTAAGGGGTGCATCCAATTTTATGACCTCTTCTGCTGCACTCATTAAGCAGAATTTCACAGTTGTTAAATGAACACCCATTGATTTTACTTGTCGGAAGTTGTGCTACCGGGAATGTTGCAATGATTCTGGGATGCTGCAACAATAGTAAATATATGCCAGTTGTGAAGCATCTGAATCACGATCATGTGACCGCAGGGATACTGAAACAATTGCATGTCCGAGAACTGGTCATATGTCACTTTTTTGAGCACTGTTTTAACTTCAACTTTTACCTGTTAAAAATATTCCATAAATATTGAATAAACATCAAACCATATTTTTTTGAAGCTGAACTGTGTGGCACATCTGCTTGCTCAGATCTGGCTATAGGAATTGACTGTGAATCTGCTGGGTGTGAGTCAAACTGGAAATAACAGCATTTTTCCAACAGTTCAGTAACAGGATCCCTACAAGGGCCTACAAGCATTTTCTAGGACTTTCCCCCTGAGTTATGATATATAGTATTTACTCATCCTTAAGTCAGCAAAAATTATACTGCATGAAATTTGTATTCCTGAGAGCCAAACTATCCTGCCTCGATTGTCTTTGTTTGCAAGCATTGTCATTCAGCTGATTTTGTCCAGACAGTGTTTCTTAGCCTCAGCTACTTTAAGCTGTGTGGACTTCTATTCTTGCTGGCTGGGGAATTCTGGGACTTGAATTCCACACAGCTTAAAATTGCTGAAAATGAGAAACATTGTTCTAAGATAATGGGATAGAAAGCTTCAAGTAGATTTTATATACATTGAGGCTGACCATAGATGGTGTCAGAATAGGAAGCAAAATATTCTTTTAACATCAATACAGATAAGGAAAAATTGAACCTGCCTCATTCCTGGGTTAGGATCAAAATAAAATCACTATAGCAAATTATTTGCGTCAACAATAATAACAGCAACAAAACATGTTGCCAAGGCATATTTGTAACAAATCATCCAACTATTATTGTGTTTATATAAAATAATGACAACAGGCTTTATAGTACCTCAGTAATGATTGAGTGATGCTTGGGTAACTTGAAATTGTGGAGACACCTCTGGGCTGAATGGAGGAATGGTTTGCTAAAAAATAAGATTGCTTCCTACGTTTATAACAGAGATGCACTGCCCTCATGTTCAATCCATTTGAAAGCAAATGCCATTCATATTGCAGTCAGCAAATAACTGGTTCAGCGCTGAGCAGATTTATGTCATTTCCTCTGAAATTAGAGGCAGCAAGGAAGAACATTGATTAGAGCAATACTTTTAGAAACTGACCTATAAAGGAGATAAATAATTGCTGTTTCAAAAACTGAAGCTATACTTGAGTACTTTTCCAGAAATAACAACAACAACAACAACAATAATAATAGATAGGACACTGGCAGCAACCCATATCAACCATTAGCACCAGTCAATGGTATTTGTGATGCATTTTTGAATGTTCAGTTGACTAAGTTTTATGTTTGATGAATAAAGCAACAACAACAACAACAATAACAATAACATAATAACAACAACAACAATAATAATAATAATAAAAAGGCCAACAGCATTCAAATTTTTTACAAGAATACTGGCAAATTCAGTATTCAATCATCTGATGGAAAATAGTTTGTACCCAGTAGAACAAAAAGGAAATTACAAAAAATCAAGAGGAACAAAAGACCAGCTGCCCATTGACAAAATGGTACTAAAAAATGCAAAACGAAGAACAAATTTAAATATGGCATGGATAGATTACAAAAAGGCATTTGACACATTATCCCACATCTGGATTAACGCCTGTCTGAAAAACTTTGGAATCAGCAAAAATATTTGTACATTTTTGAAAGCAAATATGCAAAAAT
>JANHFL010003419.1:119939-132644 GCA_032468155.1 Oxyrhabdium leporinum | reverse complement strand
GGTTGAGCCCAGGGGGGCAGAAATCTCTTCTCTAGCTCTGCCACTTCTGCCCTCAACCTCTGCTTCTCCTGGTTAAAGCAGACAGGAAGAACCAAGGGGGTAGATCATCATCTTCAATGCCTTTTGTAAGAGGGGAGAATGCCACCTGCCTTGAAAGCACTGGTTCACCCACTTCTCATGCCCTAGGCACACTTTGACAACAGTATCTATTCTCTCCTTTTTGAAGGTTATAGAGAATGGGGCAATTATATAGACCATTAGCAGGACTAAAATCACTCTGGTCACCCTGATAGGTACTTTAAGGAAGCATAGGCCAAGCATAGCATCCTTCGGGCCACCTACAGGGCAAGGAATTGGAATATCGATTTTTTGATGGTTCCACTTTGTGACTGGGCGGGCCAAGAGATGACAGGGAGAGGTGTCGCCCACAGTTGTTCCATTATGGTCTGCCACAGGGCTTTATGCTCTCCCCCATCTTGTTTGACATACACATGCAATCTGCTAATAGTTTACTTTAGCAACTAGGAATTTGTATACTTTATTAAGCTGAATTCCAGTTTGTCACTCTGGATATGCAAGTACATTTATGATATCCAGGAATTTGCTTGTAGACAAAATGCTATAATCTAATTCTGAAAAATGCATATAATTCTACAATCAACTATTTGCTGAAAGAACTTACAAGCTGCAACTCCCAATGGGAGAATCAATAATGCATTTTATAGAATCTTTTGTTATTGGGCAGTTGTAGTTCCTCCACAGAATGTAGTATTTATTATTGTGTGGGTGTTTTGAGTACTTTACAGTAACCCTTTTTTCTTTCATACATTTCTTTCATTGTATATACAAATAAATATGATTGGGTGTTAATTGCTGTTGATTCTTCTGGGTGTTAATTGCTGTTGAGCGATTCTTCCTGCCCCCAGTCCCAACCTTTAAAACAAGTCTACATTTAAAATCCTCATTTCTTCATAACTACGTACACACAGAGCTTAGATGGTTTAATATTGAGGACTTGTAGGAAAGGACATTAGTTCAGGACAGTTAAATACAGAAATCCTCAACTTAGCATTTTTGGTCTAATGACCATTCGAAGTTACAACGGCACTGAAAAAAAGCGACTTGTGATCATTTTTCACACTTGACCATTGCAGTTATCCTCAAGGTCTCATAATCAAAATTCAGGCACTTGGCAACTGGCACATACTGGGGACGGTTGCAGTGTCCCGGGGGTCTTGTGATCATTTTTCATGCTTGACAAGCAGTGTTAATGGGGAAGTCAGATTCACTTTACAACCATGTTACTAACCTAACAACTTCAGTGATTCATTTAATGACTGTGGCAAGAAAGGTCATAAGAGTGGGCAAAACTCACTTAACTGTCTTGCCTAGCAAAAGAAATTTTGAGCTCAATTGTGGTCGTAAGTCAAGGACTAGATTCAATCTATTCTTGCCAAGTACATGAAATAGCGTACTACAATGTGCCAACTAATGTGCGGGGATGGTGTCAACATCTTTGTGGTAACAGTAAACATTTTTATTGTAACAATCAAGTCATATGTCTACTTCTCTGGAAAAAATCCACTACTTGCAAAGGTGTTCTTTGAACGTTCCAGTAAGGAAACTTCAAATGAAAGCAGAGCATGCAGTTGAATTGTTTAAACTGTTTAAAACTGTAGCAAGAATATGTCTTTATTGTTTAAAAGTTTCTTTTCTGTCTTTCTAGTATACTTTGTGCCACATCTTAACAAATATTTTATAACTAGTTAAGGCAGCAGAGAGAAATGGAATGGAATGTACCAGTTATGCAAAGGTTTGGAGGTGGGAGGTAAACAAAAAGAAGTTGGATTGCACCTCTTAAGAATACAATTCTTGGATTTAATTCAAAATCAGGACAGGAAGTTTGAAGCAAAATACAATCCACGAAAAAAAACCCCTAACAGACGTATTGCCAAAAATGACACTGGGCCATAGTTACTTGAGTCAAATCTGTTATTTCCATTTAAGCTTTTTAGGAGAACTGACAATTATCAGTTTATCACGCGCCCCATCTCTATCTCAAATTTAATCACTTGATACAGTAAAAAATATTTTTCGCTTCCTTTACCTCCACAATAAGTTTTTTCTATAAAATTCTACTCGCCCAACAGACCAGAGGGTCCATTTCACACACATATTTTAAAACAGAAGTGACACAATTAAGTCCTAATGAGAATTGTGATGGTTTTTCCATACAAGATAAACAGTCCCAATAATTTTGGTACAATTACACCCAATTTGGTTTGGAAATTATAATTCTCTCCAGTATATTAGCACAATGCTTGAGAAACTCTTTTTTGTGGAACATTCCTAACTGAATAATCCAATTTTAATACTGTTTTTAACAAAGCCAAGCAGCAGCAGAGAAAAACTGGAACGGAGCATGACAAAAATGTGGTGCTGTATTAACACTAAAAGACAGCTAAAGACTAGCTGATCCAAGTAATATTTCGGACTAACTAGATTACATTTAAGACTGATAATATAGCTCATGGAAACAGAACACATATTCAAAAGATATATCTAGATAGGTATTTTTTGTTGTTTCATTTTGGGAAAAGATATTAAGATACTGGAATTCCTACTGCACTTGTAACTGCTCTCACAAAAAAGTTCCTGTTAATATCTGACTAAAATATTTATTGCTTAAGATTCCAGTGGCTTCATTTACTGATTTTTCACAAAGTGGATTATTTAAAACCACCGTGTGTAATTTTCAGAAAGGATGAAAAATACAAAATAAGCATCCTTTCCAATTTGCCAATTCAGATAAACTGAATGAGGAAAAATAAAAAATAAAAGGGCTTTTAATGCAGAAATGGAGAATAACTTTCTGAAGCTGAGGCTCTTTAGCTTCCAAAAGAGATCCTCTAAGAACTTAATAAAAAGTGGTGTCTTTTAAAGGAAAGATTATATAAGGATATTCTTTAAAGCCTGTAGTATAATCTACTATATGGATTTTAAACATAATCTATCAACTCTGATCTTCAATCCACAGCTAGAAATGAAAATTAAACTCGGCTGGCAGTACAAGGATCAATTTAACTGAGTTTTCAGATTCTGGTTGAGGCAGTTCAATCCTATAAAAATCTGTGCCTTTGGTTTCCCTCTGCTGTGTCTTCTCCAGACGACTGAGTTAGCTTTTTAAAAATTAAATTTGTGGTATCAGCTACCAAAAAGAAATGATTCTTACAAAATGGATAGTTGTTCCTGCCTGAGGCACTCGGCAGGAGTGGATTCAGACCTCAGGTGTTTTCTTCAGTTTGAGATAAGGCTGGAGACAAGAGCACATTTTTTATGTTCTCAGATTGAAATGTTTCTAATAAATCGGATGGACAGACAGAATACTGGAAAAATATTGAAAACCTCCCATGTGGATTTTAGACTCAAGCAGATAAGGTCTGAACCTGTTGCAGATTTCCCCAATATAAAGGAATCATTTTCCTTGAAAAGAGCCCTGGTTAACTCCGGAATCCAAAGATGCCTTTGATATATCCTGTAAGACCACTCTTTGCTTTCTGCTCTACTTTATCTTCCAGGGGTGGGAAACCGATGTGGTTGAGAGCCAGATCAAAAAATAAAGGCTTGCATGGAATTGGCTGGAATTCTGGAGGGAAATGCACCAGACTTGCTTGCTTGCTGACAAGAGAAGGATCCAGGCAGAAAATCTCAAATCGTTCAGAAAGTGGCTTGATATAAAAGGAAGATAAACAGGAACAAAAATTAGTTCATTTGGACAATGTTTGTTACTTAACCCTCTAGTTTACGGTTTCTCAATCTGTACATTTCCCTAATAAATGAAGTTCAACTTCCTAAACTCCACAGCCAGCATAGCTACGGTTGAGAAGAATTCTGAGAATTGAAGTCCACACACCTGGAACTTGCCACTGCTGGGAAACCTAGGTCTACTCTAATGACAAAAATATTTAACTTTCTGGATAATGCGTTAAGGGCAATGAAGTAGGTACATCCACTATGGACACTTGAATAGTTGCTGAGGAAGCCTCAGAAAAGTATCCAAATCTGTTGTGGAAATATTATTATGCTAGCAAATGCAGAAGAGAAAACTAAATGTAAGTATAAGTTTCTAATGGAGTTGAAAATACCTGGTTAATATTAGGACTAAGTAATATCATGCATTAAATACTACCACAAAGCTGCTCTTCTGTTTTACAAAAACCCAATTATGATTAATGTGATCCCCAACCTATGACCATTCGTTCACCAACCATTCCAAGTTGCAAATGCACTGAATGAATAGTGGTTACGACCGGTCCTCGGACTTACAGCCGTCCCAGCAGCCTGGCAAACGCATGATTGTGATTTGAGTGCCTGGCAACTCTTTTGCACTTATGATAGCCCCACAATCACATGACTGCCATTTGCAATCTTCCGTACTAGCTTCCCTATAAAGCGAATGGGGAAGATGGAAGGGAAAGCTGCAAGTCATGGGAGTCAGTCTTCTACATCTGTACACCTTCCCCCAGCTGCTGCTCTGGTCTTGTGCTGCCCTGGCCCCTTGCATACCTTCACAACCCTCTCCAAGCCTCCCTTGCACTTGCTAACCTACGTGGCACGATCTCTGATCCGCACAAAGGAAGAGCTAGGAAATGGAAAAATTTCAGTCTCCCATATAGTAGCCTTGATCAAGACTGCCCCCAGCTTCAATTAGCATAAAGGAAAAATAGAAGAGCCACTGCATGCAATATTTTTATAATATCATGCACTTAAATCTTCAATTTTCAAAAATTTCTTAAGATTATTTTTTTTTGACAAGCTCACGCTGTAAATATTTTCTCTGAAATTATACATAGGCTATGCATAGAAAAAATGCACCTGCAGAAAGACTCGTGATCCCTACGGATATCTCTAATGTTTAGGGAGTTTACTAAATTTCTGGGTATTTTTTAAATTCTTCATTATTCTAATGTTAGCTTTGCAAAAACAAAATGGCATAATTAAGGAGACATTCTGTTGTTTTTTCCCCTGAATGCTGTTCTCCCTGATTGTTGTTGAGCTTCTTTTCCATCAAAACCATTCTTTTGTATATTATTATTTTTGCCAAAAAAATAAACCAGAAAACTTTCTAAACAAGCAGGGACAATTAAAGATTTCTATCACCATATTTCTAATATATGTAATCCAAATTGTATACTGACACACTATAACGTAAGAAATTAGGTTCCTTCTGAAATTGGGCTTTTACTGCCTATACAGAAAGTTGCTTACTTTGCCATCTTTGACCTGGGACGGAGATTCTGCCTCATGACTGTCATCAGCATCTGAAAGAATCAGAGAACTATTTGAGGAAAATGCATTTACTAGGAATTAAACCAGAACAAGAACATATGGCTACATTTTAAAAGTGTGAACAATGAAATTGTCTATAATTTATGATAATGCTTATCTCCAATCTTTGTCCTTAAAATGTAAAAGATGCAATGATATTCATTTTTACCCTGTTCCAAATCTAACTGTATAACCATTCCTTCATATTGTTGTATGTCACTCAGAGTTGCTTCTTGTGAGAGATAGATAGCTAGATAGCTAGACAGACAGGACGGACAGGACAGGACAGGACAGGACAGGACAGGACAAGACAAGACAAGACAGACAGACAGACAGACAGACAGATATAGATAGATAGATAGATATAGAGACAGACAGACAGACAGGATATAGTACAATATTATAGAGAAGGGTCAAGGAATGGATGGTTCCAATCTAAGCCTGAAACAGGAACAAGTATGTCATACATACTTATGTTAAGTGAAGTGCATAGGCTTATGCTAATAAATTTACATAAAAGTTAAGTTACAGAGAAAAAGCTATTGGCATCAAAAGAAAAAAAGACACATATTTGAGTAAACAGAATTTCTGAATAGATGACAATGGTGAAATTTACAAGGAGCAACACATCAGAGGAGAGAACAGGTCAATAGACTTCAAAAGGAGCTTGCCTTCAATCTCTGAGGTACTTATGACTCTGAAGAATATCAGAAGTTAATTCTTGGTGGCAGAATTCTGGTTAGAAAGGAGGAGTTTTAGGTGTGAAATGATGAATAGAAGTGGACAGAATATGCAGCAGTGAAGGCAACAGATGAACAGATCATGAACCAATATTGTCTAAAAGAGTCAAAGGCAAAAGGCTTTATCCTCCCAGTGGTCTACAGAGAATCAATACAGCTTGACAGGGGAGTGAATATAAAAAAATTGGATTGTGGCAAAGATGTTTTAAAGTCTAATTTATAACTTTAATTTAGACTGAGCCTATATTTCTTCCCTATCAGCTGTTGGGCAGTAGAAAATGATTACTTTTTCTTTCCAGAATTGCCCAGTCAAGCCACTGAAAAAATAAAACCATAGAACCACATGTTTAAAAAAAAGGAGTCCTTCGTAGCCACTCTTGCCTTCTATTCTGCAATGTTGGCAGACCCTGCCTCTTGAATCTTGAAAGCATTTCCCCATGAATACTGTGTATGTGGGAATCTGGAAAGCCACACTCACCTAATATGGCAGCTGCTTGCAAGGAGTATTTTTCTGCATTTACTTGAGTAATCAGATCCTGAACATCAGGTAGCTCCTATATAATTCAGACCAATTCCAAAAAAGACATATACTTAGTAGTGTTTCATTTTTCCTCCATGTTCATTTCCCCCCCTGAGAACTAGATTTGCTAATGTATCTTTCTTTTTCATTGTTGGGAAAATAGAAGGAGTATTAAATACATATGCCCTTTGAGTTGCCAAATACAAATATATGTGGTATAATAACAACTCTTTCTCATTCTCACTCTCTCTCACACACACACACAGACACATTGTCTGATGAGACAAATCCAAATAATTTGATTTTATAGTCTTAAAAATGGGCAAATCAGTCATAAATTTGTTTCAACAAATGAATCAGAACTGTCCATTAGTTAGCAGAATGTAGTCAATTTAAATATGTATGCCCTCCATTACATCACCTTAGAACTCTGTTAATGCATACTTCATAACTTGTTTCCTACCTTTAAGTTGCTTTTTTTAGTCCCAGCTTGAGCCTGAACTTCAGTGGCGTATTTCAGCACTCGATCATACAAAACAAGAGCTTCGCTCCATTTTTTCACCAGGACATATGACTGTGCAATGAAAAAGCACCTAGGAGGAACAGAAGACCATATCAAGTAGATTGGTAAACTATGGCTCAATTAACTCTTTAAAGTATCAACTCTCTAGGACAGGGGTGTCAAACTCGCGGCCCTTGGGCCGGATGCGTCACACGCTGGCCACCCCCATCCCCGGTTCAGCAAAGGGGAAAAGTTGCGATACGTCACGTGACGACATGCGTTTGACACCCCTGCTCTATGAGCAGAGTTTTCTTGAAACTATTCACACCCAGTCTTTCCCACTTTACATCCTCCTCTCTGAACTGCCTGGAGGAACTATGTCAGGGAGGGGGAGAAACAATGAAATGGTTGTTTCCACAGAAATAACTGGAACATTTCCTACAATTCTGAACTCACTACAGGTAGTCCTCAACCTACAACCACAATTGTACCCCAAATTTCTGTGGTTAAGTGAGACATTTGTTAAGTGAGTTTTGCCCCATTTTATGACCTTCCTTGCCTCAGTTGCTAAGTGAATCATTGCAGTTGATAAATTAGTAACCCCGTTGTTAAATCAATCTGGCTTCCCCATTGACTTTGCTTGTCAGAAGGTTGCAAAAAGTGATCTCATGACCTGGGGACACAGCAACGTTCATAAAATGAATCGGTTGTCAAGCATCTGAATTTTGATCACGTGACCATGGGGATGCTGCAAAGTGAACAACTCTGAAAAATTGTCCCAAGTCACTTTTTTCAGTGCCGTTGTAACTTTGAACAGTCACTAAATGAACTGTTGAAGTCAAAGACTTCCTTTACTCAGTTTCTTGTTCTGCTATGTCCTCAGTTCTCCATCTTGGATGTGTTATAATAGCCAAAGGACTGGCTTAGAAAAAGAAATGAAAGTGAGAAAAGTGGCTCCAAATTCAGAGTGTTTCATACTTGTATATATTTCTGTGAAATTCCTTTTTATGATCTGGAATCTCTGTCTTCCTTATTTATTCTGCATGTATTGTAATGACACCTCGCAATGAAAAGTAGCAGAGCTAGTCTACCACTATCACAAACATTCACGGAATAGCACAAATATATTTTCTCTTGCCGTTCATTACAGTATTGTTCGGATCCAAGCCACTGTATGACTGTGATTACTTAACTGTGACTGAACAAGTAACTTTGTTTGTTTGGGAATTACCGGTAAGCCTTATACACCAAGGTCTTTATTCCTATTTCCTTCAGGTAGCTTTTATCTTCTTCTAGGCCAGGAAGTTGTTGCAATTCTGCCAGATTCTTCAGTGTGATCAAAATGAGAAGACCAAAAAAAAGAGAAAGAAAACAAACAAACAAAAAGCCCTTGAATGCAAATAAGCTCCACAACTAACAATATAAATAAATAAATATTTATCCAATTAAATAAAGCTGACAGTGGTAAACTAACAGTAATTTCATTTTTAATCAGCATTATTTGTTTAACAAACTGATACAATAGTACACAAATAAGCAGAGCATTGTTTTCAAATACTGTAATCTCTTTACAAGGTAACACCTTTTATCCGCTGTCCAAAAAAATAACCTGCAGTTATTAAAATTATTTAGGAAGCAACTTTCTTTGTGTGATCCTTAAAAGTAAGGTATATGTTTATTATATTTAGTGGTCACGAAAATATTATTTTGCATGAAGCAAAATTTCAGAAAACCTCTTTATTTTCAATGGAGGAATAAGTTCTGATGCTACCAGTGCGCGCGCCCTGTCTGACCCGCACTTCCAATTTAATAGCACACCTTTTCCCCATCTACTTTGCAGCCACCTTGTTAGAGATAAAAGAACCCTGGAATCATAAGCTTCTTCCTTCCACTGCTAAGCCACTCCTTCCAGGCTTACCTGTAAGATGATGTCATAAAGGCGTATCAAGTCCTGAGGTCGAGGAACACGCTTGCCATCTTCCTCGGGCTGCTGCTGACGAAGGAGTGCCTTCTGTAGTGCCTTTGCCATGCTCTCATTGCGCTTGATTGCTGTAGACAGCTTGATGTAAGTCAGGTAACTAGAAAGCAGAGTATTCATCTCGGAATCATTTGAATATATGCAAAGCTAACAGATGATGAACTGGGCAGACAAGAGAGTGAGATGACACCCAAGCGGTCCTACTATTTGTCCCGAATGATTTTAATCTGACAGTCATGCATTTCTAGAAAGGCTCTTTACCTGTGCAGATACTGAATAGTAGTGACTTTTCCAGAATCCATTTCCAAAGAGTGATCCCGCTGCTTCTGTAGGAAACAAAACATTTGGTGTAATTTATTTATTTTAGAAAAGAATGCTTGGATGCAAACACAAAATTGTGGGATAGCTGCGGTTTATTATAGCTTCATAAAGGATCCTGTAGGACCTACCATCAAATAGTTCTTCAAGCAGACTCACCAATGATTTTATTTATATCCTGCCTTTCTAACTAAAGGAGAGTCAAATGCATAAACCTTCTACTTTATGGCCCACCTGATCTGGCTTCAGCTCTTCACGAACGGCTTGTATTGCATCCCGACACTCACTCAGTAAAGATTCAAACAAACGTTCTTTAGTTTCTTCTTCTTCTGCCTAAATAAAGTAGCACAGAAACATATACATTTTTTTTCAATCAGTGTTACATTTCTCCTGAAATCAAGAGGCTAAAACTTACATTTAACAATTGCACGCAGTGAGTCTTACAAACATGTTGTATTATATGCAACATTAGTGAAACTTTTATTACTTGGTGATAAACTGTGGAGATTAAGTCTACCGTTTTACATTTCTATGATATAACAGAAGAGGCACAACTGAGCTCTTCAGATTACAAAAACAAAACAGGAAAAACCTTCCACGGTGATTCTATTAATATTTACTAAATTTAATACAATGTGAACCAACAAACAAAATCAACGTCTTCTACTTCATACAATCATGGCATAAAATAGGGCAGGGAGAATATTGGCAAGAATATTCAAAAGCATGTATTATTATGTAAAGAGTTCCATCTCATATTCTCTCTCAATAAACCACACTATGAACTCCCTCTATTTTAGTTCCATTCCATTTTATTTTGGAATTTTCTAAAACGTAGTTTCTACTTTAATGCTTAAACTGTAACTTATTACCACCAGACTGTCAGGAATCTTTTTGTTGTTGATGACCTATAGTTTTATTTGTCCTTTTTCCCACTAAAAAAAAAAACCACCTTCAAAGTCAACAGCGCTATTTTCTGTGACAGATTATGGACAGGAAACTGATTGATCTCTGCGGACAGTTTTCCTGCTTAGTAATCTAGGATAGTTAGTTAGAATAGCCTTAGGTATTCATTAGCATTTTATAATACGTAACACTTTTGTCAGATTAAAATTACTTAACATCCATTGTTTAAAGATTATGTGTTTGGATATATTCTACAGTTCTGTTATTTAGAATTTTGACTACTCTGAGCAGATCTCCAAAAAACCTGCTGGAATATGAGATTCACAATTTTAGGACAGATTTTATTTTTTAAAATTGCTTTAAAGAATACTCTTTTAATGTATTTTTTTTAATTCCTCCAATGTTTAACTGGATTAATACAATTTAAAAATAAGTCTCTAATTTTTAAAGAACTCAAGGGAAGTTAAGTTTTCTAAATTTGAATAATCAGAGACAGGTCAGACTAGTTTGGTTGCTCCACCTGTGAAGCCATTTCAACTTCAAACATGCAAAGGGGAAACGCCAGAATAGTAATGCTGAAACAAAAGGAAATGAGGTGGAGATTTATTATTTTACTTATATAAAAATGAATTTATCTTCCTTTTCTAACGGAGTGATTCATCTTCTAAGATACCTTGAAAGGAAGGAAATAGTTAGCAAATATTCAGGGTTTTGTGGCATATGCTGCTTTGATTCATTCCCAAGTCACAGGCAAGGGACTGCACCACAGCACATGAATTAAGACTTTGGAAAAGTTACAATAACAGAAGAGTTAAATAACAGGATATTACTCAATAATCCGAACAGAGAATACAATGTTCTTGGACAAGATTAAGAGTTTTGACAAGTAATCTAAACTTTTTGGGTCACAAGCTGTTACTCTTTTACATATGGAATTTATGAATTTCAATCTTCTGATTGGGAAGACACCAAAAGCATTATTTGTTCACATGTCCCAGGGTGATGTTCACAATTATTACCATCCCTGTAACCCAGGAGTGAGCAAGACATGGCCCAGTCTTTTCCCATTATAGTATTTGGTGGCAAATAGCCAAGTGACAGCTGTGTTCTTATTACTTCTTACCATGAACCATTACCACCATTTTTAGACAAAGGTTTTGGTTGCTAATACTGCTTTGTTATCTGGAGCACTCAATGTATCAATAAGCAGCTTCTAAAAGTCTTTTACACAAACAAGCCTAGTACTTCTTTTTCATTTTATTATGTTAAATTGCTCATTTTCACAACAACCACCTTTGGATTTTCTTTTTTTAAAGAATTAATTTTCAACTAGTCTATGATGGCAATAAAATAAACTGAACCGGCATGATTTCTTGCCCATATTCAGTGACAAATGAATTTAAATATATAACAAATTATATTTAAATTTCCTCCTTTGTATAGAAATCAGAATAGCGTAGCTACCAAGTTCACATGACCACAGGACCCTGCTTAAGAGCTAAAATCACAGGTTTCAGGAGAGTTTACTTACTTGAGTTATAGCTGCTTCAGTATCTGCCAACCCCAACAGAAAGATTCTCACTTTGTCTATTTTCACAGGCACCGTTCTTCCCCTCCATTCCACCTCACTCATAGTGGCTGCCTGCTTTGCTCGAGTCTGTGTGATTAATGACTAGAAAACAGGGAAATTTTGGTTTGGCATTCTAATGAAAAACATTTATTTCTCACAATACATGTTTCTCACTGTATGCAATAAGTAATATACAACTGTAAACTATGAAAGTTTAACTTTCAAGTTATTGCAATCACAAATCATGATTATTTTATAGCCAGCTTTACTATGAAGGCAGAGACTAAAGAGTGATTTTACACATACAAAATTAAAAAGAAACTTTTGCCTCAGATGGAAAGATCAATCAAGGTTGTTGGCAAGCATAAGGTCTTGGGGACACTGTCATATTTTTCAAAGATTTCAAACAGGGTACTTTTTGGTAAACATGAACATAACTGATTTGCTGGATGGCCTATTGACATGGAGGAAAGGCTGGAAATTTGCTTTGGGTGTTCTCAGATACAGAAAGGCAAGTTTGAAAGCATATTGATATTTCCCTAATATTGTTTAAGATACATGCTTAAAGAGAGCAAGAATCTTTAAGTTTGCAGGGCATACAACATATATGTTAGTGTCTACTTGAGGCATAATCTAAGGTCTAATGTACAATTTAAATGTAAGATTTTAAGCATGGTGCCATAATATTTAGTGGAGTGCAAGGTTTTTCAGCAGCTCCAATTTACATTCAAACCTACAAAGCATTTCCAGGGCAAACTCCTAGGGGAGTCTATTACTACCAAGAATATGTAAGCCTGACAAATAAATGTATAAAGGCACTGTATGAAGTTGTTAAAATTGCAT
>JANHFL010003419.1:100243-110592 GCA_032468155.1 Oxyrhabdium leporinum | reverse complement strand
ATTAATCCAATATACCTCAGAATATTGCCCCCACAATCCGGGTCCTCATTTTACCTACCTCGGAAGGATGGAAGGCTTTCTAACTTAGTTAAAGTGAGCATAGTTACATACTGTAGCATTCTTTGAATACCTGAAAATATTTCACAGAGAAGAAAGTTGACTAACAGAGAGAAGGCTATGGAGTAATAAAGTTATGGGAGGACAGATTCCAGGTAAAGATTTTTTTAAAATCTGACTGTTAACATTGTATATGTTGGGGTGATAATGGGCTCTACTAAATATATTAGGGAGCAGCATGTAGATGAAGTTGTGGATTGAATTCCATAGCCTGACGGAACCCTTTCATTTCTTTGATTTTGTTTATACAGGATGAGGAGAGAATGGGAAGAAACTTGATTTGTTTGTCTCTTTTCAAATTATACTTTAGTTACATTATGAAATCTGAATGAGCTTAAGGAGAGAACCAACCTAGAACTAAGGAAAAAGTTCTTGAAAGTTAGAACAATTAATTAGTGGAATAACGTGCCTCCAAAAATTGTGGGTGCTCCAACACTGGAGGTTTTTAAGAAGAGATTGGACAACTATTTGTCAGAAATGGTATATGGTTTCCTGCTTGAGCAGGGGGTTGAATTAGAAGACCTCCAAGGTCCCTTCCAACTCAGTAATTTTGTTATTTATATCACACATTATTTTAAACATTGAATTGTTGCATTTTGGTTTGGTAAATTAAGTCAATCTTGTTCATGTATAAATCATTACTTATGGCTGCAGTATGTGAGTCAAACTGTTTAAGGAATACTTCTACAATCCTCAGGAATAGAAACTAAAAAAATGCTAGTCTTTATCATAATTCCACTAAGGATATAGAATGGTGAATAAACATATAGACTACATATGTATTGCTTATTTCTTACTATTATTTTTTTCTGCTTTAAATAACATGTTTTATTTTATTACTCTGTATTTATTTTTAGTAGAGCTTTTTAAGGTTTTTTGTGTGTTTTTGTGTCAGTATTGACTCCTGGGAACAGCCTAGACAAGTCCCATCACTTTGCTTGACAACATTCTTGGAAGTAGTTTGCCATTGCATCCTTTCTAGGGCTGAGAGAGAGTGACTGGCTCAAAGGCATCCAGTGGGCTTCCTGTCTAAGATGGAAGTACAACTCACAGTCTCCCAGTTTATAACCTCATGGCCCAACTACTACATGAAACTCTTAAATACATATCAATAAAAAAGCCCTGATATTAACATTTGAACAAGCAAAATTGTAAAAAGCTTGTGATAATTCTTTCCCTTAATGTTATGACTCTTCTCTTGCTCCCCTAAATTACTCTCTTCTAGTACAAAATTGTTGAAGCTTGAAACTTCTTCCATTATTGTTCCTTGATATTTAAAATTTGTTGGCTGTGATTCAGGAGATACTAGGTAAAATCAAATTTAGAATGTATTTATGGCTATAATTTTCCCTATCTCATATTTACTTGTCTATTCTACTTTAAAAATTAATTTAAATTTTATTTTATTAAATTCTGGTCATTCCACTGCTTAATTGTATTTTATGTAAAACATTTCCTTCAATTGGTCCTGAATCCCCCTAAATTTAGTTTCAATGAATGATCTCTAATTCTAATTTCTCCCCTTTGTTCACGCCATGTTTAAAATATTCGTCTTGGATTTCATCTTCTTTGTCTTTGTTCTAAGTTATAAAGCTCCCAGTTCTGCATCCTTTCCTTCTAAAGCAGTTGTTATAATTTCCTATAATTTTGGTTGTCCTTTCCTTGCACAAAAACCTTTTTAAGTGCAGTATTTGGAACTATGCACCAGCCTTGGAATTGGGCTCCTGGAAATGTACTTGCTTAATCCACTGAAGTTCCACTCTTCTCTCCAAAGGATACTTAATTCTTTTTGTTCCAGTGCTGATCACAATGGGGAAGGGGAATAGACAGACTCCAACTAGTTCATTTTCTTCATCCTTCCAGCCATACATTATATTCCTTCTCCGGGCATTTTTAATCATTTTCAAGCCAATAGGAGGGATATTGTTTTGCCTTGTAAAATACATTCACACTTCATTTTTTGATGGTACTTTGTTCTGTTACAACCGCTGCTTTGTGTGATACATTTCCCATTGGATGAGGGTGATGTTTCTCTTTAAAATGAGCTTGGCGTAGCATCTCACACTCACATCTCTTCTGCCTGTGGAAGGACATAATCATATGAATGAATGTTGTTAAAATGCTGCTTCATCTCATTTCTTTCACACCGCCTCTGTGGTTTCTATGCCATTCCCTCTAATCCAAAACAATCCATGTGCTATTGAGTACCTTTTGGATTGTGAACTTTTTAATGAGAAAGCCAGTGCAAGCTGATTACTGCACAATGAATAATTTCAAAGCCTCAGTGTTTTGTTGCTGGGATAATGAGAGTAAAGAGATGCTTCTTATCTGATGGCTCCCCTCCTGGTCATGTTTTATGTTTTATACTAGTGTCTGAGATAGACTACACTGAAGGGCAGATACATATTTTCCTGCTAAGTTCCAAGAATATTGAATAGAACAGGAATTGGTACACAGTTTTCTCAACATGCTGCCTTCTAGATGTTTTACCATTATGCCTAGCCAACAGAGAGATTGAGAGCTACTATGTGTAAATACACCTGCAGGACATCAGCTTGGGAAAGGCTTCACTAAACTTTTAGTAAAAAAGTATTCTTTAAAGAGCTAGTAATGTACATCTGTGTCATGCCCAAAGCAGACATCTGAACCAAAACCATCCTCTCTGAGACATTGCATAGTCAAGTCTTATTCCTCAAGCTTGGTGATACAGTAAGGATTTATATTACCTGAGAACCGGTCACTTCTTTCTCCTTCCAGGATGGACCCTTCTGCTGATCAAGCTGTTTAGTAATCAAGGCACATATAATTACTGGAAACATCCCCATTGCTATCAGAAACAGTGAAATACTTCTGTCAATCAAAACAATTTTAACTCGAAACTGTTTTGATTGACATGTTCTGGAAGCAAAGATTCAAACTAACTTTTAGGTTATCTGAATATCTCTGCATATCTTTTGGGCCAGAGAGGAGATGCAGTCTCTTCTACTAATGATTCCTCTTGTTATTCTTCCTAGAGTGGAATAAGAGGCTGAACAGCATGAAGAAACCACCAGATGGGCTGCGGCTGCTTAGTTTGCCTATTGTCCCAGGCTCATCTGGGGCTGCTGGAAGAGTATCAGGGTGGCTGTGCGCTCTAAAGGAAGCCAATTAAGGAAGAAACATGAATTGTTTCCTTTAGGAAAAAACATGAATTGAAGTACAGGAAGCAAGAGTGGTCCAACTAGATATTCTTCACCATACTGCATCTTTTGTACTGTGATCTACAGTTAATCTATTGGTTGATGTGACTTGTGGCAACCAAGTGCAGCAACTTGTACCATTATTCCTCTCTTATCAATGCAAACAAGCAGCTGTTTGAATTATTATGAGTTATGAATTAACCTCACCTTTTCTAAAAAAAAGAAAAAAAGATGGTGTGTATATATGTGTATATAATGTAGAAAGTTAGCACCCACCCCTCTCCTAGAAGAATGAAATATTTTGAGAAATATTAAAAGGCAGGATAAAATGTTTCCCCTAGAAGAGAAATAAAATCCTAAGGGAGACAGAAACTTAGAGTTCCAGCCAGCTCCCTGTCCCAAGCAGATACTAAACTGGGGCCAGCTTTTAGAAATGCAGATTTGGTAATCCATTACTCCCTGCAGCAAAGTCTGAACAAAGGTAGGATTAGCTCTCAGCCATAATAGGAATTGCTCAATACTCTTTCAGAACACAAGCTTCTTCATTGCATCATCTCAGTTGCACCACACCCTCCAAACTTCAACCAAACCTGGGAGCTCAGACAACTTACAGAGCCAGCTATGATCCCTACAACAACCAATAGAATACATGTCCTTGCATAGGAACAGGAAGCTCAAGTACAAAACCCAAGAGAAGGTATAAATATCCCCCACTCTCAACTCCATGTGGTCAGCTGCCCAGAACCATGTGCTTGGTGGTTCTTCACAAACCATCTTTCCAATCAGCCTCCATGTTTCCAGTGTTTTTCTCCAGGCTTGGAACTGAACCAGATAGACATTTCTTCCAAAAAGTTTATATGTATTTGGATTTTCTTGTGGTTCTAATTTGAAATGCTGGCGATGAGGACAAGTACCTCTGGAGAGAGAACAGTTCACAAAGCAAGAATACTGCAACTGTAGCAGCTTCAATGAAAAGGAATTGAAATTCTTTTCTTTACCTGTGAGTTGTTCCTTAATATATTTCCAATAGTGGAATACTGCTTAACTGGAATATTGCCTTATTTGAGACTGTCCTAATTGCTCCATGAAGCAGCTCTTCTTCCTCATAGGTTCAAGGTATCTTTGAGACTCTTTCACCATTTGGAATCTCCTCATCACAATAAGATCTTGGCTTATTGCATTTCTGACCCAAAAGGAACATTATCAGGATCCCCGTGGATAGGGCTTGTGGCAGGAGATCACCCTGCTCCAGAGATACAAGTGGTTCCATCTCTACCATTAAAACCTGTTTTTTTCAGAGGATCTTTGGGGAGGAAGTGATTCCAGATGTTGTGGTGATTGGTAGAGGTACAGTTTGCATTTTTAAATTATATTTATGTGTACAAAATAAGTATAATTTTAAAAACACAAACTACAACTCCACTAATATCTTAATTTGTTTTATATATGAACCAAAAGCGAAGTTGTAGCTTCATCTAAGCTTCCTAAATGATGCATCAAAATAAATAAATAAAATCTTACTCATAGAATGGATAAAAAAGTGCTTATGTGGAGGAAATGGCCCATGAAATTACTATGGAGCAACTTCAAGGATAATGATCAGACAGGGAATCTTGTTGTTCCTAACAGGGACACTGAAGTGTCTTAAAATTTAAAGCACCCTTAAGCTGCTATCACAGACTAACCTAGTAGTTTTCTGATATCCCTGGTCACAAAGCTGCAAGGAGAAAAGTATGTTCTGAACTGGCAAAACTGATGCACATCTGTTGCCTTCTGCCCTCATTGCTTCCTCCTCATTTCCCTGATCCTGAACAGCATTCCAATCAACTCTTTGCCTGAGCAAACTATAGTTTGCAAGTCATAACGGCCGAGTTCACACATTCCTCTAAGTCGAAGCCAAACAAACCAATTTATGAGTTCTGTGAATCCCTCCCCATCAAACCTACTCCACTGCCCCTTCCTTAAACTCTGAACTCCAGACAGTGTCCTAAGCATATACATCCCTTGCTCCTGGTTGTTGATGTTAATTAGCGCAGGCACATTTTTGTGATAACATTTGTCAGAATCGGAGGACAACGGTATGTAAAATATTTACATTGGCTCTATATGGCAGCTGTCAGTGAATGTACCTCTCCCATTAGGTCTTTGAAACGGTTTGGACAAGAACTGCCACACAAGAGATTCTTTTTTTCTGATCTACCTGATTGTGAGGCTCATTCAACTGCATTTTAAGTTCTCATTAAAAACTTCCTGGAGCCTTCCATCTAAAAAGCACATGGACAACTACCATCAGAGATTAAAGAGAATGTGTATATGAGGAGGGGACTGTATTTCCATGGACACCATTACTTTTATTTTGGCTGTTTGTCTCCCTAGAAACAAGGGGATGTCTTGAATATATTAGTTGTCACCATGAATATGACGGAGGATTCAGCACACGCTGCATATAACAGGCTCGGCGGGGGAATATAAAACGGGCAGTGAGCACGACTGTCATGAAGTTTAGTCTCAGCTTGCACACCTACAAAAGCAGCTGCCAGTGAAGGGTTTTCCTGTGAGAGACACGGCAGAAAACTAAAAAGCGTTTCAGCACTGCACCAAGTGGAAATCCTCTCGCAAGAAAAAGTAGAGCTTTAACAGTATGTGATGGCAGACAGAGGTCCGGCATCAGTGCGTGGAAGTTCCTCTGATCTGCAGGATTATAAATGGAAAAGTAGATGCAGAAAAGATCGGCTTAGAAGAAATTTGTTGTTGTTTTTTTCCCCCAAGAAGTTTTGACTGAAAGCAATCTGCAGCTGTAAGTGATTTGGGCATTTCTGGCAAATCCAGAGAGGGAAAGCATCTTGACTCCATTTCTTCCCTACCAGAGGACACTTTGCTTCCAAGATGAACCGATCACTGACCCTGCTAAACTCTTCGGGGGTTATTGAGAGCAACACTTGGCAGCTCATCTCTGTAATCATTCCCTTGGTGTACTCTTTGATTTTCCTGATAGGCACCGTGGGCAACTCTCTGGTCCTTGCAGTGCTGCTGAGGAATGGGCAAGTGAACAATACCACCAACCTCTTCATCCTCAATCTTGGGGTGGCTGACCTCTGCTTCATTGTCTTCTGTGTGCCCTTTCAGGCCACCATCTATAGCCTGGACGATTGGATCTTTGGCCCCTTCATGTGCAAAGCAGTGCATTTCTTCATCTATCTGACCATGTATGCCAGCAGTTTCACTCTCACAACTGTATCCTTAGATAGGTGAGTAAGCTGGAGGGCTGGGGAGAAGGGCTGGATTTTGAAAGTCATTGTGAAGGGTTGGAAAATATCCGGTTTTAACTTTCAAACAATTATAACTTCCCAGTCTCCCTGAACACCTCTACCATTTTGTCTCATAACCTGCAGGGAGAACATGCACCTCTTGAAAAACTCAGTTAAATGAGTTTAAATTTATATGAGTTTAAATGGACAGCCATACTATATTGCAAGATTTTGCACTAGATGGCCATTGGAACATCATAACGTTGTGCCTCTTCAGTATAAAAGCAATATTTTTGTTCAGAAGGTGTTATCTCTAATTTTCAAAATGTCAGGGGCATTGGTAGAGTTATGATATACGCAATAGTTTAACTATTAAATTTACATTAATTTTTCTGCTTTTATGCAGAAGAGGTAACAACGTAATGATATTCTAACAGTCATCTAATGTAAATTCTTGCAATATAGTATGACTGTCCAGGCAGTCTCTTGCTGATGGAGTAGATAAAGTAAATTACATACATTAATTCAAACCACCAAAATGCATATGGAATAAATGACTTGGTATGTACAGAGTATCTTTACCTCTACTGGTTCTATTGAGTGGGGAAACAGATGAAAAATATAGTGCTGACTCTCTTTTAGATTTTAGATTTAGATTAACAGAGTTGGAAGGGACTTATTCATATGTTCTTATTCTTATTCCTCTTATTCATATGTTCAGTTACATCACGCTTTCAGTGATTTTATAGATCAGCTCTCATTACGATTTTTTCAACTTCATTCACTATTGCAGCATAGTAATATAACAGAAATAGTACTGTAGTATGTAGTGTGTGTGTATACACGTGTATGTGTACACACAACTTTGTGTGTGTGTATACACACACACTATAACTGTGCAGTCTATTTATACATAGACTGTGTGAATATCGCAATAGTAATATAGTATAAAGTTAATAATATCTTGACTTTCTACCTTATCTCGACTATAAACACATCTGCTGGCCTTAAGGAAAAATTGCTTTCTCTAAATCTCAGCTCCCTATAGTCAATCAAGGAAAGTTAATGATACTTATTTTTTCAGATGTAGTAAAAACATAGCATTAGAGTGCTGGGAAGGTTTTCAATATCTGGGAAAAGGTAGGCAATGAAATGTAAATGGACAACTGTGCTCAGAGACATTTCCTCTAGCATCTGCTAGGCTCCTGTCTCATTTGACTTTATTGGGAGAGGCGGAGAGGGGGGAATAAATTGTCATAACTTCAACAATTGAATTGTTTCTGTAAGCCCTGATACTGAAGGAGTATCAAATCTTCCTTGTCAAAGGACATGTGTGACTTAGATATGTAGGTACAGGCAACCTCCACAGGCAGTAAGGGATTTGGTATTCAGAAACTTCCTTCTGCTTTTAGATTTTCCTTCCTGTTTTGGGATGAGTGAGTTTTGATTCTAACATTAAAGAAAAAGAGCATTATTTTTTTTACTCAATGCAGCATCACATTTTGTGAGGACAAGTCTTTCTTTGTCACGAATTAGGGCTATCAGATCTGGATGCAAAGGCTTCATTGCTATGTGTATTGCTATCTACCATCTAGCAGCTGTCTTGATTTTTTTTTTTTTTGCAGATGAGATTTGGCAGCCTCCATTGTACATCTGATGAAACCTCAGTGAATTGTAGCTGCCTTGTGATATATATTTATTCTTTCATGTGCAAATTACTCATAGATTGTTAAAAATATTCCCATGAAAAAAAGAAAAAAAGCTCTTGTCTATATGATTTGCTGATTTTTTTCACTACCGCATCCTATACATTTAATATAATAGAATGTAAAATTAATAGTATGATATAGGATCATAGTGTGCTCTTTTTAAAGAATAATATGTATTCTATATCAACAGAAGACAAACCATATATTGCATTATTCTTCAAGTGCTTCTGACACTGCTTATACTTGTGATTGTTTCCTAATACTTTTGTATACTGTTGTGGGCTTTCCATTCTCATGTGAATGCAATATCCCTGGATATACATTATGTCAAGATGATTTCAAGAATGAAGAAAACTTTTTCGGAGAAATGATGTGCCTACACCCTGTGTTTCAACATAATTGGAAAATTGGTTTGTTTGTTTTTAAAGAAAAGAGAGTTAATTCAAACAATTATTCCAGATCAAATATAGAATATTTTTAAAACATGCGTACAGTGTACAAGTGATTATTCCAACAGCCTTTTACATTTACCGATTTTCCAATATGTCAACCAATACCTAATTCTAACATTGCCAACATTAGGCAGGGTAATGCTTGCCAAATAAGGAAGGCAGGGAAAAGAAATGTCGAGACGCTATATATATATATATATATATATATATATATCTAAGGAAGTTTGAGAGGTTTCTTGCCCACATGGAATTGAAAGTGTAGTTTTATATAATTAATGGAAATCATAGCTGGTGGCATTATCTAGCCAACCTAGCTAATCTAAAAAACAAACAGAGTAAGTCATGTTGCATCTTATAAGTACTTTGATAGAAGATCACTAAGAAATCCCAGAAATGTAGATTAGACTGGAGAATTTAAAACTCTGGGAGAAAGCAGTGTAAGCCGTTTCTGCATTACTGCCAAGAAAGCAACATGGATGCATCCATGTAATAATCAGAACACTTCAACAATTATGTGAAAGAAAGAGAAAGTGAGTCAAAGCAATTATAATTGTTTTGTTTCAGAGTAATTGGAACACAGAATGACTGAGATGACTGATATTTGGAAACGAAATCATGGTGGCCATGATATTTCTCATGGACTATATAGCTGATTGTGCCCAAAAATAGCTTTTAGAATACAAAGACTGAAAAAATGAAGGCTTTTCTAGATATGATTACTATGATAAAAAAACAATAAGCAGGGAAAAAAGTTAGGGAATTAGGATATTTAAAATTTTGCTCTGTCACTTTTTTTGACTTTAGAAACTTATACTTATTTCTATAGTCCCCTAGAGTCCTTGCTTGACCTCCTTGCTTGACCTCTACATTCTGATTCAGAAAAAGCAGCTCTCAAAAAACCCAAGTTTATGTGAGAGAATAGAAAAGGAAGTAAGAAGTATATGGGTCAAAAACACCTTGTACAAGCCCAGTCTTTGTACTCAGAAGGGGAGAAGACTGACTTTTGGGAGTGCAAAATAATTAGGATTTCTCTGAGAAATAGAGCAACAAGATGAAGAGAGGAGAAAGGGAAGATTTTCCTCCCTGAAAACATGGACTAGCCATCAGAGTAGATGGGGTTAGAGGTTTAGGAAATAAAATGAAACTTGGATTAATTTTAGAGATGATTTGAAGCTTACAGATATATTAGTTAGAAGATCAGTTAGCATACAAAATCAAAATATAATTTTAGCTTGAATTACTTGATTATTTGAAACTGGGCTCAGGCTGAGCAGAACAAAGAAATCTATCATAAAAAAAAAATTCAGGGAGTTTCCCGTTGTTTGAGATTGTTGTTGTTAGTCATAAAGTCATGTCCAACCCACTGTGACCCCATGGACAACGTTCCCCCAGGCCTTCCTGTCCTCTACCATCCCCCGTAGTCCATTCAAACTCACACCAACTGCTTCAGTGACTCTATCCAGCCACCTCATTCTCTGCCGTCCCCTTCTTCTTTTGCCCTCAGTTGTTCCCAGCATTAGGCTCTTGTCCAGTGAGTCCTTCCTTCTCATTAGGTGGCCAAAGTATCTGAGTTTCATCTTCAGGATCTGGCCTTCTAAAGAGCAGTCAGGGTTGATCTCCTCTAGGACTGACCGGTTTGATTGC
>JANHFL010003419.1:46196-56816 GCA_032468155.1 Oxyrhabdium leporinum | reverse complement strand
TATCTATAGCAGACCCTCTACACTGGCAGTATTCCCCCCCCCCAAAATATCAAGTTGTGTTTATGAAAAAATAAACTGCAGCCTTGCCTATACTGGCATATATTGTTAGTGTCATCACTGTGGGAGGAATAAGAAATTGTCAAAATAAAATATTTTGATCCCCTGTAGGATTGAAATTACTATAATTTCCATTTGCCATTTCCAAGTGACAATAGCTGCATGTTTCATAATTTTAAAAAGAAACAATTATTGTGTACCAGTGCACTTAGGATGTATTTTTTGCTTGTGGAATCTTGCCCATTTGGACTTTTTTCTTTTAAAAAAAACACCGTCATTTGATTAATTCCCCACAACAAAGGGCTAACCTTTTACTGATTCATAATTACTGGGTAGCTTTAAAAATTATTTTCAGTTGTTAGCCTTCAAAGTTCAAATAAACTCAAAGGAGAAGCTCCTTTTGCAACCCTAAGTAACCTGAATGAATTTGCTATGCAATATCAGTCACTCCATTTATCCAAAAAAAGTGATGGCGTTCTCTTCCCATGATTCCCTCTGAATCATGAGTCCTTGTACATTAATTGATGAGAATACAATAAGTTCTTGAAAACCAAGACATTACCACAAAGTGCAAAGAACTACATGTAGAAATGGGTGCTGGCCAGTTCTTCAGTTGCTTCTTCGGTTGCCTGCCTGGTTAATTTAAATCTTTTTCTAATATCTTCCTTTTTCTGTTTTTTCAGTTATATCTCTTGTCTCATTTCCATACAGTTTTGCTTCCTCCCTTCTTATCCCAAATGCATTGTGACTTTATGGCAATTTACAAGATTCAAAATAAGAAAACATTACCTGCAGCACCTATAGAAGCTGAAGCGCATGCAATTGTATGAATGTTTGGGCGAGTGTGTTTATGTGTACATACACACATCCACCCACACAACATTGCATACAGAGTTTATTGGGCAGGAAATTTTTAGGTTTTAGCTGAAGCCCATGATTTTGACAAAGTTGGGAAGCTGAACATTAAGACTGGGAACTGTTTCAGATTTAAAAAGTAAAAAATCTTTGTGGCACACAGTGACAAGTACACAGAATCTATTTATATTATTCTATTATAATCTATTATTTTAACACAGAATCTATCTATAACTTCTTAACACAAATATGTCTGTTCTTGAGAACACACTGTAGAATAACAACTGTATGAGCTCAAGAAAAGGGCCTACTACTTTAAGGAGTTGCAGGCAGATGCTCTGTTGGTATTCCCATACTGTCCCAAGCACACACATTTCTACCTTCAAATTCCAAGTGCTGCACAGCTCTATCATTGCACAGAGCCTTGGTTTGTTGTTTATTTTTTGTTTGGGACAGATAGACTTAAATTCAGGACTTCCTTTGTTTCGGGTAAATGCACCACTGCAACTATAAAATTCATTTTACCCAGTAATGCTTAATTGTTTTGAATACTCTTAACAAGCAAAAGCAGAAAGATTAAAAACCTATATGAGAGACAATGAGAAAGCCATTCCACACCATCCAGAGCTGAAGAAGCTTCTTGGATGAGAAGCGAAACGTCTTCAAAGAAAAACCAGGAAGTCCAGTTGCTTCTTGAAAAAGCTTCGTTGGGACATGTGAATGGGCTGCTTACTTGACTCTGGGCCTGCAGCCAGTCAGAACTGGCTCTTCCTTGACAACAGATTAACACAGAAACATTTCAATCAATTGGTCTTCATTCTGGGGCATTAAATGCATGCACCTTCAGTAATGAGTGATGATGACAATCAACAAAACTCCTTACGCTGCAATCAATTTGCCCCCTTTAGCAAATCTAGCCACCACCATCGAACACATAGCACAGACACTTCTGCAGTGACGCTTGCTACTGTGACAATGGGATTTCTCAAGAAAACAAAAGCCCTTTGACCAAGGACATTTATGATGTATCAGAACAGCAAGTATCAGATGATGGCACCCTGCGCTTGGTGACTGACCTACTTTGACCTATGATCACTACCCCTCTCTGCAAATGGTCCTACTATGCATACAGCATTTGAATGCCAGAATAAATTTGCAAGAAGTGAAGATAACTGGGAGCGATTCCAGATGGTGTTTTTTTAAAGCATATTTTGTGAGAAAATTCTGGGTGTCTGTAAGAATCCAATCACAGTTTGGGGAGATCATCATCAAGTGAGACCAATGTCACAATGCAGGATAAAATGTTTCAGTGGTTTTGTACTGCTTGAGCCTTGAGTGTCATGTAGGAAATAAAAGAATGTAACATTCTTTAAATTCAGGATACAAGACCACTTTATCGTTAAAAATCCCCTTCAATCTGAGTAGTGTTCATTGATGCCATTTGGAGAAATCGATTGTCTGAATTGTTCTTCTAAAAGCAGGCTTTCGTGATTCAGTATGATTCTATGCATTGCCCATACTTATATGAGCTTGCCACTTGAAGATATGTTTCCATTTTCAGTGAGAACACTCAACATTATCTCTAAGTTTTATCTCTTCTGTGAGTGCTGTTAAACAACCTAAGATATAACCTTTATTTTTGAATCTCTGGAACATCTGGGAATGGAGAACTTTAAAAAGAGTACTATTGACTCTCTCTATTATCTCTTAGTGTTTGGAGGAAGGAGTTTCAATCAAAGAAGAAACACATATAGCTTCCCTATAAAGATACTAAAAATATATAATAATACAAATTACTATTTAGAGCTGTTGGTTCCAGTTTATGGCATGATTACAGCAGGCATCATTCAGAGTTTCAGCTATTTTTATGAGCACTTAGGGGTATGAGCACTTAGGGGTATGAGTCAGGGTATATCCTGACTCCAGGCCATATAAAACCTTCACATGAATAAAGAGCAGCTCAGAGAAAATCCAACTGATGATGTTACCTAGTTTGGGTAATGAAACATTTGCAAGAAAACAACCACGTTCAGAGAGCACCAAGGACCTCTCATAAATTATTCCATTTCAATGATATACGAGTCACACACTTTCCAGTAATTTGTTAGTTTCTATCAGGAAATTTCCCACAAGGATACAAGAAAGTTTGTAGATAAACTTTCAAATCTTGCTTTAAATAAAGGTATAGTTAAAAACATCTATGTAGCTGACCAAACTAAGTTGACTTTCATTTCTTACCCCAGTGATGGGATAGATATTTAAATTTTTACAACTGCCCAGTACCCAAAGGATGGAGAGGCATTTTTGTAACAGCCCCCAAAAGCAGATGGAAAACCCATTTCCCTCTTCTTTTTTTCTTACTTTCCTTCAACAAAATCTCTTTTCTGCATCTTTAAGCGTGGCAACCAAAACAGAGTTCCTCCCCCTCCTTCCTTTTCATATGTATTCTAAAAAAGTCACAAAATGTAAGAAGTTGTCTCTTGGTTTTTCCTCCTTGAACTTGAACAATTACCATTCATCTGAATCGGAAATGGAGAAAAGCTTTACAGCATGTCTCTAAATTAAAAATGAGAGAGAAAAAGACACAGACACCTGAAGGAAGGAGTCTTCCTATAATCTCCAAAGAGGACATACAAATGACAAATCATGTTCTTAGAAGTTTATACATTTGATAAATACAAGTTTAATCCATAGCTTTCACAAAAAAAGAGGACTAGGAAATCACCAATGTGCAGATGAGCAGATCAGGCTGATGTGTCAAAGAGCTTCTCAATCATCTCACCCACTTGCTCAACTCTGTATTTAATGTATTTTTCAGGATTCTTGGTAAAAGGTACACTACCATACCTGTCAGGCAAAAAGCAAAGATAATATTGTGTAAGCAAGGAGAACATTCTTCATTCTCCAATTGCCCCTCGCTTCCTCATTAGTTAACAGTACACCATCCATTTTTCCTATATTGTTTCCCTCCAGAAGAGTTTTCAGCTAGTATGGCCAAAGGAGATTATGGGAACTGAATTCTGAGGGCAGTGGGAAGGCTGACTGAAATCAATGTCCTTCTTAATTCTTGGGCGTCAGATTTCATGCGCTCAAAACCATCATGCACAGATATCAGAAGACATCTGGAGAAACAAAGAACATTGCTTATAAAAATGTAAGGAGCACCCCGTAAAATGACTTCAGTGAGCGTTCAACAGGCTCAATAGGTATATAATACTTTTAACAGATTAACAGAGTTGGAAGGGACCTTGTAGGTCATCTAGTCCAATCCCCCTGCCCAAACAGGAGACTCTACACCATTTCTAAAAGATGGCAGTCCAGTCTCTTCTGGAAAGCTTCCAGTGATGAAGCTCCCACAGCTTCTGAAGGCAAGCTGTTCCACTGGTTGATAGCAAAAGCAATAGCACTTAGACTTACATACTGCTTATATAGTGCTTTAGAGCCCTCTCTAAGTGGTTTACAGAATCAGCATATTGTCCCCAACAATCTGGGTCCTCATTTTACCCACCCTGGGAAGGATGGAAGGCTGACTCAACCTTGAGCCTGGTGAGATTTGAACTGCCAAATTGCAGTCAGCAGGCAGTCAGCAGGAGTAGCCTGCAATACTGCACTCTAACCACTGCGCCACCGTAGCTCTCACTGCCAGAAAATTTATCCTTATTTCCAGGTTGAATCTCTCCTTCTTCAGTTTCCATCCATTATTCCTTGTCTGGTCTTCAGGTGGCTGACTTAGAACAGGTCAAAAACAACCCATAAAGTGGGAGAAGGAGAAGGAATGGCTGGAATCATAAACAGCAGCATTTCACATGCTGTAAAATTCAGTCAGCTAGTCTAGCCAGCCAATCTATGTAATGCAAAGCCTAGTGTGCCATATAGAACGATAAAAAACACAAGCCCTGTGTTTTGTGAGCATTGGGGGCAATATTATAACTTCATACACACAGTGTTCTGGTTCTCTGGTCCCCGTTAAGGGCAAGGGACACCAGAGATGGCTTCAGGGATAGGATCAGGAAACGGCATCATTCCAAGCCTTGCCCACCTGGCAGAATTCTCCCCAAATAGACAAAGAGGCACCTGTTAAGAAAGGTGGCATACGTCTCTTCCACAATGGTTTTCTGGGCGTGCCGAATATTGTCCCTCTGCTCTGTGTCAGGGATGGCCCACGCCTTCTGGATTTTACACAGCTCCTCCAGGCCATCATTGAAACCCTTTCCCGTAGAAAAGATTGTATTAAGAAATGTACAGCATCTTGAACTGAACAGCAAGCAACAAACGAAGGCCTGCAGGTCAGAGGAAACAAGCTGCAAAACCTTTGCAAGCGTATTACCTTGAAACGCTCCTTGATCACTTGCCTCTCCTTGTCTTTTAGCTGCCGACAATTAAGGGAAATGAAAGTTAGTGGTGTGGCGTTCAAATTGCTTCTTGACCTTTTTTTGAGAGCACTTACCTCGGCGCTGGGCTCCGTACAAGCCTGGATTTAGGGATCAGAGCACAATAGCCTTATTATCTTCAAGAGTTTTAACCTGCCTTTCAAGGCCACGTCGCCCTCACACACTAATTATGGAACACATAAGAATAGCCATGCGAAAAAAATTCACAGGCAGACATTTCAGTCTCAATTAGTTGTCGAGAGCAGGGAGGAGGGTACAAAAGAGAAAGGGACCTATTAACAGGAGACCGAGCGGTTCGAAGTGAGACCTGCAGGGTCCTTTCAGGCAGTTGCAGGTCGTCCTCAAATTACAACCGTTCAAAGTTACAACGGTACTGAAAAAAAGTGATGTGGCTGTTTTTCACACTTATGACCATTAGAGCATCCCCACGGTCACGTGATCAAAATTCAGATGCTGGGCAACGGACTCGTATTTATGACGGTCGCAATGTCCGAGGTCACGTGATCACCTTTCGCGACCTTCTGATGAGCAAAGTTAATGGGGAAGGCGGATTCACTTAGCAACCGGGTTACTAATTTAGCAACGGCAGTGATTCGCTTAATAAATGTGGCAAGAAAGTTTGTTAAATGGGGCAAAATTCAGGTAACAAATGTCTCACTTAGCAACATAAATTTGGGGTTCAATTGTGATCTTAAGTTGAGGACTACCTGTATTAAGCACATCTTTATTCTAGTTGTTGACACTGATAGTCCTCAACTTATAACCACAACTGGGAACAGAATTTCCACCGCTAGACAAGGTGGTTGTTAAGTGAGTCAATTTTAATCAATGTTAATCAAAACACTCCAGTTGTTAAGCGAATCACATGGTTGTTAAGTGAATCCAGCTTCCCCCATTGACTTTGCTTGTCAGAAACAGGCCGGGAAGGTCATAAACGGTGATTGTGTGACCTTGGGAAACTGCAACTGTCAGAAATATATGCTGGTTGACAAGCTGGCTTCTGACAAGCAAAGATTCACTTAACAACACATGACTCACTTAATAACTATAGTGATTCACTTAACAACTGTGGCAGAAAGGTCACAAAATGGGGCCAATCTTCCTTAACAACTGTCTTGCTTAGCAACAGCAATTTTGGAGTCAACTGTGATCGTAAGTCAAGGATTACCTGTCATGTCCTCCAGTTAAAACACTAAAATACTCAAAAACAAGAGCCGAATAAAATGCAGCCATAGAAGTAGGGGAAGAAAGCTACGTATGATGAGGAATTTTTAAAACTATTTTTAATAGTTGGGCTAAAATATGATTTCCAGCAAAGATGATGTTATCCCTAGCAATAAAAATCCCATTAGCTCTTGGATTTACATGAACTGTTTTTACTGCAGGGTGGGGTGGAAATGGGAAAGGGGCTGTTTTTGCCACAATTACTTCCAAAACAGAAACTACTTTGTCTTTTCAAATAGGGCACACCAGCAGTGCTTTAAACCGATATTTGAAGAACAAAAGAAGTACATTTTAAGCAATTAGATACATACATACAGTACTTTCCAATTTTTTATTTCATAAAACTTAATTTAAACTATTCTTACCTTGACCCCAGGTTGGAAGACAGGTAGGTTTTTATCCGAGATATAATCTGTTACTTTTAACCAGCTGCAATAGATTTACAGAAGATTCAATAAAGTAGATGTGATTCCAGTGGCATCAAATAAATATGCAAATGAGAAATAATTCTGGGGTGTGTTCCGCTGTTTGATCAGGAGACTCAAATGATCTAGACCTCCTTCTCTCTCGGGGACTCTTCCATGCAGGTATTCAGGGGTGAATGGAACCTTCATCTTTAGATAGCTTTGGTTAAGCTATGGCTGATATGACAGTGTAGATGAACACAAAGGATAGAAGCTAGCTTTTGCCATTTCAAACCCTTAAAGCTAACGTAATTTGTGGTTCAAATCATCCTGTGTACTAATTTTTCCATATCTCAGAAGTGGATGCATTAAGGTAAGACATGAACTGGCAAAGGCAATCATTCATGAATACACACACACACACAAACACCTCATTTGGTTACCACAATTGGATCTGGCAACTCAGTCATTAAAGGGAAGTGGTTACTAAGTAAAATTAAAACTGATGACCTTACAAAGCTATCCTTTGCTTTATAGACTTGCAAAGGTCATAAAATTAGCAGCTATCCTGACGTTTAGTTATTTTTTTCCTCACTGCTGTAACTGTGAATGATTGCTAAGCGAGGCAGTCACCAAATGATAACTGTTTAGACATTCACAGAGAGAAAATCTACACATCCAAACACATATATGCACACAAAGGAATCTAACTCATAATGCAACAGACTTTGACTCAGCAGACTTGGACAAAATCAGTTGCAACTGGTTTTATTTTAATTTCAAGCGATAAAAATAACAGAGTTCATTACGAATGAAGGCAAATATACATGTCCCAAGATAATGTTGCAGGAAGCTCACTCCAGATGCTGGTGCTATGGCAAAGATGGTGTGATTCTGTGGTTCCAACAGATCGCATTATTTAATCAAAGGAACCATAAGTCTGCCAATCATACCAGATGATTTAAAGGGGAGATAGGTGGTCCCTCCAATAATTAGGCCCTAAGTCATGTAGAGTTTTATAGATAATGACCAGCACCTTGAATAGCACCTGGAAACAAACTGATAATCAATGCAACTTGCAGAGCAGGGTGAAAAGTGTCCATCACTGACCATGCTGCTGCATTCTGGATAAACTGAAGCCTCTAGTCAGTTTTCAAGGACAGAGCATATTATAGTAGACAGGCCATCAGGTGACCAGGGCAAGAGTAAGGACCTCTCAGTCTAGGAAAAGGCACAAGGAGCACATCAGATGAAGCTATCAAAGGGCTTCCCTAAGTTTAAGGTGGAATATCCTCAAATCAAGGTGGTTCAATCACCCACAGCCACTCAGTTTTGATAGGATTGAGTCAGAGATTATTCTTCCCCATTCAAACCAGCATAGCCTCTAGGCCCTGGGAGAGAATGTTGTAAGTCTCACTTTGCCAGCCTGGGATCAAGAGATATAATTGATATCATCAGCACACTGATAATACCAAACCCCAAACTGTCAGATGAGTCAATGATTCATATAGATGTTGAACAGGAAGGGGAAGAAAGTAACCTTCTATTCCCAATTAAATAACAAGGAGAAGAAGCCAAATGCCATTTATCTTCATATCAGTTTCTGTTTTCATCAGCATGTTTTATCTTCAAATATTATCTTAGCATCAGTAATGCTGGATTCTCAAAAGGACAGTATGTCCTTCATAATCCAAGTTGATGGAACTGAATTTGCTTCCTAATTAGTACTAAACTCCTATGATACCAATCATTTTACTTGTCCTTTTCAAGAACAACTTGTCTTCTCTTACTCTATCACAATTCTCTTTGTGTGGGCATGAGAGTTTGATTAAAGCAGTCAAGTCTGAACTCAAATGGAAAATGACTAGATAAGTTCTCTTCTCACCTGCACTGATATGTCAGAATTTGCTGCTCAATGAGTTCTCTGTAAGACCTTTCTGCCGTCTTCTGTGTCACAGCTACCAACTGGATTAATTCAGACCTAGGAAAAAGGAAGAGGGCTCAACGAACAGGAATCTGTGAAATAGCAGCATTTTTCTGCCTCTAAAGAAGAATCCATTTCAAAATGGTAAAGAAAAAAATTGCACCAGCGGTCAACATATTTTAACTGATACTGGAAGTCAGGGAAAAAGAATTACGAGGGCAACAAACAACCAAGCCTGCTTCAGGGGGCTAGTGGAGGTGGGATTGGATAGCATGGGCCACTTGACTATGACATTGTACTGAGTTGCAGAAGTTCTCCAAATTTCTCCAGGTTATTTGAGCTTCAAAAACCTTTAGAAAACAAAAGTTGGTTTCATTTCTTTCCAGGGATCTACAATGTTCATCACCAGATTAAAGAGTTCTTTTGTGTCCCTCAATCACGAAGGAAGGGCAATGAATTTCAAAATTTGCTCTAATTTTTAAAGGCATAACAATACTAAACATTGGTGCAAGGTCTGGAAATCTTGGTTGTCACCAGGCTAAGGAGAAAGCAAAGAATACCCAAATAAAAATGCATTCACCAATGAGGGGGAGATTTGCAGATAATTTATATTGAAAATCAGTTTAGGCTAAACAATATAAGTTATTATTCATGTTCATCTTCTCTTTTCAATAGTTGCTTCTCATCAGTCGGGAACAAACTGATCTTGAGTATACTCCAAAAATATTTTCTTCTACTTTTTGTGCATTGAGTATCAGATGAGATGTAAAAAGGATTGAGGCTGAGTTGCTAAGATCATTTTGGTGTTACTTAGATTTTTTAAGTTATTTGTGTGTTTTTACCCTTAAGCACTTCAAAACATTTTAAGCAAACAGGGAAATAGTGAAGACAAAGCTGCAGTTTCTAGGGAGGTAAAAAACCCAGTTAGCATGATTTCTAAAAACATCCTCCGTGCTATGCTCTTATGAGTCTAGGATTTTATTCCCTGTCTCAAGACATACTGGATTCCAAACAAGAGATGATGAGAAAATGAAAGTGGCAGGAAATACACACAAAAGCAGTATTTATTGGGTTGTACAACTACAGAAGCTTCAGTTGATGGGAATTGCAAGTTGGGAAGACAGGACATTCCAGGATGGAATGGGACTTTTAGGCTCCTACCGTTGGCATGCCTGCTTCTCCTTCAGGGTTCCGCCTCCGTGCATTATCCACCAGCTTTTCTCCTCGGCTGGCCCGCCCCCATCTATTCTCCCAGCCAATGGGCCACTACCCCTCCGTCCCAGACCCTTCGGTGCGAACCATTCGCTGAAATACAGTTTGCCTTGGGCTTTTGGGTGCAAGGGATAGTTCACTGCCAGCCAATTGGCTGACTGCCAATGCTAACAACCAGAAGCTATGGCACAATCGATGCAGGGGCTGGGGGGCTTTGGGGGAGGTGCTGCAGCCAAATGGCCTCAGCCACTTGTTAGGAGAAGGAAGGGGAGGGGGTGGAAGCTCCCCTGTACCTGATCGTGCCTCCCTGACACCGAACAGGAAGGGAAGAGTGGGGGGGGGGCTAAATAACCAGGCTTCATCCAAAGGAGTTTCGGGTGGGTATCCTTAAAAGGAGAGAAGGAAGGAGGAAGGGAAGAGAGGAAGGGAGGGAGAAAGGAGACAAGAAAAAAAAGAAAGGGGAGAGAGAAAGAAAGGGGAGAGAGAAAGAAAGAAAGAAAGAAAGAAAGAAAGAAAGAAAGAAAGAAAGAAAGAAAGAAAGAAAGAAAGAAAG
>JANHFL010003419.1:33718-46096 GCA_032468155.1 Oxyrhabdium leporinum | reverse complement strand
CCTTCCTCTCTCTCTTCCCTTCCTCCTTCCCTCTCTCCTTTTATGGATACCCACCCGAAACAAAAACTCCTTTGGATGAAGCCTGGTTATTTAGCCCCCACCCCACTAAAAGTCCTAGACCCTTCCAGGAAAAGCATAGATGCCTTCAACTGTACTTGAAGAACATGGAGATTAAAAAGCCAATTCTTTTAGATTACCAGGACCCAGACTTTTTAAAACATTGAGATTCATCAATACCTGGTACAAAGTCATCCAGCTGGCTTTCATGGCTAAGGTGGGACTAAAACTCACTGTCTCCTGGTTTCTAGCCCAACCCCTTCAGCACTGCACCAAAAAGGCTCTCATGTATCAGGCTTAAGGACTGTAGTCATCTCACTGATAGATGAGAAAAAGAACTCCTGCTGCCTTTTCCATGTTCCTCTGCATTTTCTTTAATTCTATTTAAGCCAGATGGATTTTCTTGTCCAATGCTTACATGATTGCATGTACCTATTTCTTATGACGCATTATGTACCTGAATAACCTCAACTCCAATTCATTATTATATGTCCTAGTTAAGTCCAATTGTACTGAGAAACTACTGCACTAGACAACGCACGGAATCCACAGAGCCGTACATTAACTATTACAACGCTTATTTTTCTGAGTTGGACTGATTGTCATGAAAAATGCAAAACTACCAGCAGAAAATTATTTCTTGGAAAGTACTCTCCAGAACAAAAAGCCTCTCAGCTGACAAGATGAAAGACCTTTCCGCATTGAAACTATTTTCTTTTTTCCATTGCCATATATAAGATAATTTTAACAGAAGAGATGAAAGACTTCAAAGGACCTTTTTTGAAAGCACATAAAAACAGCAGCCGCAGCAGCAAAAAAAAAAAAATATTCTGCAGAAGAATGAACAAAAGAAGCTGATGAAAAACAACAAAGGAGATAAATGGAAGAATAAGCATACTGGATTTTCTGCCAATATGTACAAGTGATCTTCTTATACTTACTTTTCAAGGGACTTGAGAATGTAATTGTAGTTGTTAAGTAGGAAGATGGCACTTAATGCTTGGTCCTCATAAACTTTGGATTTACTGAGAAGGTTTAGTTGTAAATTGCCCAGAACTTTGCCTTAATTAAAAAAAATGCATGAGAGGAAAAGAAGATTATTTGCAAAGTTTTCAAGTTCAACAACGGTGTTAAGTATATCGTACTTTCTGCCTGTACTCATTTGAAAATGTAATTTTAGTTGTTTTTCTTTTGTATAAATCCTTAATAGTCTATTTAAAAAACTCCTGAATAATAGTTTCTCAAGTATAAAACATCTTTTTCAACATGTAGTGAGAAAGTCATTATTAATTTTGTCTATTCCTTGATAAATGGAGTTAAACCTTCATGAAGGACTGAATGGCAGATCTGTCAAGTATAAGACACAAATTAGTAATATATATCAGTCCCCTCTCGATTTTTGGACTTCAATAACCAGAATTCTCAAGCACATTTGTACAGGCAGATTGGGAAAGACTAATACAGTAAATCTAATACAGAGTCTAAGTGTATTTTTTTAATTTATTACACTTCAGTATCTAACTGAGGAGGAATTCTGGATGATCTTATTCAACTGACATTTCCCTCTTGTTCTAGATAGATAGAGATAACAACATTATCCCACTTCTCAGTCCCACTGCCACTAAGAGAAGTTGTTAGCATAATCTTATGCTTGTCTTATTAGAAGTTATTGCACTAAACAAGTCAGGTCAAATGTGCATGAGCCCGAGAGGGTGAGGGCGTTACACACTTGGAGAAATTACTCACAGATGTAGGTGCTCAGCAATCGTCTACTGAACTCTGAACTGTAGCTACTGGCTGAAGAGCTAGTCTCTGAAAGGAACAAAAATGTAATTAGTTACTATATGCGATTTAATAATTTAGGAACGGCTGTTTTGTTTCTTCTTCAACTTTCTGTTTCTATAAGATCACGTAAAATGTACTACAACAGCAAAATGCTTCCCCCACCAACTGACACTTTCATCTCTGAGTCAAGTTATTGTCTGCCTGCAGTTTTACTCTCTTCATCACTGGCAATCTTGGCTGGAGAGAGCGGGAATGGCTGACCTCTTGCAGCTGAGAGCTTAAAATTTGGAGAAAGGGCTACTCTAGAAATTTGATTATTTTGGGAAAAAATTAAATAAAACAATTTAACATTTACAAATGCCCTCATCACTGTGAACTGCACCGAAGACTTCTGCTACTATTACGAAACATTTCACAGCTCTTTAGTTGATGAACTGTGCAGTTTCACACTGAATGCTCCTCACTCCAAAACGTATTTTGCCACCAGAACCATTAAGGTTGAATTAAAATGCATTTTCATAAAACACTTAACAGCCTTTAATCTATTATCACTGCAGGCAGTACTGAATCTTCTAGGAGACTATGGGAATAACCAAGGTTTCTGAACAGGACAGGTTATCAATTATAACTGAATGGTAAAATATATGTCATAGGCCAATATATGCAACAGAGACACAGCAGCCAATTTTGGTAAACAAAAACTAGCAGTGTGCACATTGTCATATGGGTAGGTACTGGAAGAGTAATTAAACTTTTCTTTGTTTATCATTTTCCAAAAGCAAACTTCTCTTACCAAGCTGCCCTCCCATCGCTATCTTGTGATATTTTAGATGTGGAATCAGAAATAAGAGGTGCAAGCCATATCAGGAACAAAAGTATGTGGATGGCATTAGTTTGAACAGAAAAATTGTAACCCAGCAACAATCTTTCTGTTTCTTGTTCAAAAGCAGAGCTTCATCAAAATTGCTTTTAAAAACGAATGACAGAAAGAACGGCTCTTGGAATATTTTATGATATACAGTATGTGTATAATGCGTTATTTGCTCAGAAGAATAACTAAACTCTTCAGATGAAGAGCAAATCACCTGGTACCATCAACAAGAGCTTTGTGCTGCTTTACAGATGTCTAATCTTTATGAACACTGGCAGCGGCAGACCAGCTATATGTGTAGAAAAAAATAACAATATTATAGTTATAGCTAGCCCCACTGATTCGGACATAATCAGATAGGCTTTTTCTGAGAATGATTTAAAAAAGCCAAACAGAAATCTGTAAGTAGATACAAAGGAAGAGAGAGACTGAGACAGTAGTATTAGCTATGCATGCGGGTAGTACAAATATTGCTGCTTCTTACCTCTGGGATCTAAAGGTATATTGTATGTGTCCCCAAGAACTACAGAATTTAAGGCAGAATTGACGTGAAAGGATTGGAAGAAAAAAGAGAAAGAAGGAAATAAAGAAAGGCAAAGTTCAAAAAGACAGGTTAGAAACAACCATACTTTCCAGAACAAAGCAGAAGATACCAACAGACAGTGCTATGGACTTGGCAGAGGGGAGCCACTTCTTTTTAAAGAGGATGCATTCTTATCCCCACCTAGTCGGAAACAAGCCACACTGAATTCAGCGGTGCTCACCCTTCAATAAGTGGGTAAAGACTGCAGCCCGAACTGCCATGATCCCAGTCTCAGCCATGACATCCTGCCCCAAATATGCAAAGCTGAAAGGCAGAAGCAAGAGAAATTCTTCCCTAGCTCCACTGTGTGTTTGTTTGTTTGATTGATTGATTTCAGTACATTCTGTTCTGTGAATTGGTTTCCTGGAATCCGAACAAAGGTTTTTGGAAGTTCGGGATTGATAAATATGATCTCATTCACTTTCCATAGTTTTCACATTTCCCCACATTTCTGCATCAGTTTGAAAAAACACAAACCCATGTCCTGTATGCTGTTTTTAGCTTCATTGATAATCAGCAGTTACTCTAAGGGGCAATTAAGAAGTTGGCGCTACAACTGCCTTTGTCCATAATCACATTAGCAAGTAAAGGAGGTATAAAGGTAGCAACACTGACATAAATGGATCATGTTTTAAGTATTGTTTTGGTAGCTGTTAACATGCAAGATGCAGTTGCACAGTTAAACCTTCTTAGCATGGATCTGACTGGACAAAAATGATGCTCATTTTAAAGACCTCAAGGAAAGTCACAAAAAAGGAAACAAAAAACATTATGATAATTAGGTAAGAAAACACTCCTGAAATCTTCATCAATAGCTGAAAGGTTACACATCCTGAAAGGTTAGTTAGTATGAAAGCCATGTGATGTGGTTTTAGCTTTTAACAGAAACGAGGATTTCAAAACTTCTCACTGTCTTCTATCAAAAATCCCCTCAGAATCAAATGAATGTTCTACGCTACTATGGCTGGGTTATGAAATCCAACTAACAACCTTGCCATACATTGAGAATGATCTGGGAAATCTTTCATTGAAAGATGCTGGATTTTGGAGATAAAAGGCCATTTTACATTCATCCTTTCAGGTTTCAAGTATCCCAAAGCCAGCAGCACCTTTAGAGGCTAATAAGAAAAGCCAGAGCCCCTCTCTAAGCTTAATGTAATTACTTAGACGGTAGCAGCTTTTCCTGTACCAGACAAAACTAGAATGTCGAGTATGCAAAAAGTGAATAAGCCACATCCTTGTAAGGAGGTTTGACTGCAAGCAATCAAGCAAAAGAAATGGTTTGATCGGTGCCAGGAACGCATTCGTGGGTCTTCGCATAGATACCTTGGGATGCCAGCATGGCACCTGCAGTCTCTTGAAAATCCAGCAATTGTTGCAGGAAGAGAATGGCCTGTAAAGAGAAAGGAAAAGCTCTTTAGAATGAAATCTCTGATCCGTCTAGCCTAACTGGGAACAGCTCATCAGGTTACAGAGAGAACTCTTTTCTAGTTGGCCAAAGATGATGGTGACTGGAGACTTCTGGATGGAAACATGGAAGACTGCAAAAACCATGAGGATGACACAGAGGCAAAGACTGACAGTTGAGCAAAATGCTCAATGGAGCAATGGAGCTTCTCTGGACAAGAAGGAGCCACGAGATCACCCACAAGAGCTCTGGGGAAGGGGGGGAGGATCTTCTTGTGAAAAAGCACCTGGGATCCAGAGGGACCCTGCGGGCAATTTGTGACTAGAGTGCCAGTAGCTGTAGAAGAAAACACCATGCTCACAGCTTTGTATGAGGCCTCTTTAAAGGACACCAGATGTGCTCCATCCACTTTTTAAGCATGTTTAAATGGAGCAAATTTAAAGTTATAAAGACCTTAGAGCAACAGGATTGATAAAGCCACCTTGGGTGAGTATACCTTCAACCTGAGAAAGACTAAGGTAAAAAGAATGAAGCCAATTATAAAGATTTAACAGGAATTAAATGCAAAAGGTTTACCAGAAGTTTGGAACAAGAGTTAAATTTGAAACACTGCCTCATCTGAAGTATGTTTTTGAATTAAATAAACAGATAATTTATATCTGCAGGTATCCTTGACTTACAACCATTTGTTTAATAACCGTCCAAAGTTACAATAGCACTGAAAAAAGTTACTTATGATCAGTTTTCACATTGGCTATTGCAGCATCCCAATGATCATGTGCACAAAATTCAGGCACGTGGCAACTCACGTGTATTTATGACAGTTGCACTGTATTGAAGTTATGTGATCACCATTTGTCACCTTTCCAGCTGACTTCCAACAAACAAAGTCAATGGGAGAAGCCAGATTCACTTAACATGACTCGCTTAACATCTGCAGTGATTCCCTTAACAACTTGGCAAAAACAGGTCATTAAATGGGACACAATTCACTTAACAACTATCTTGCTTAGCAGTGGAAATTTTGGGCACAATTGTGGCCGTAAGTTGAGGACTACCTAAAAATGTTTACATTTGTTAAGGAAATTGATTGGCCCACAATGTTAAAGAAATAATAGATAAAAAAGAGAAAGATGAAGTTCTGAAAAGAACATGTGATTACAGAAGTACAGAAGTGCTAAAAGGGACCCACAGGTAGTCCTTGAGTTATGACCAGTCATTTAGCAAATGTCCAAAGTTAGGGTAGATCTCCACAGAGCTACTTACAAGCCAGTTTCAAAGATCTGACCCGTTCCCCATGATTATTTTGGGCACTTGGCAATTCATTTGCATTTATAGCTGCTTGTAGAATCCCACAGTCACATGATCACAATTTGCAATGTTTTTTGCAGGAAACTGGCATTTAAGCCAACTGTAATGTTGGCTTAATAACTGCTGCAAAAAAGCTCTTTAAGTAGGATATGGTCATGTGGTAACCTGCTTAATTACCATGAGCCCGAACTCAGGCTGAATTATGGTTGAGTCAAGGATTACTGTTATGGACACAGAAAAAAGAAGCTTCTCTTTAATTTTTAACTCCCCTTTTATGGATTACAAATTTGAAATAAAGAATAATGTTTATTACTAAATAGAGTGTAAGTTATAGGATGGAGAGGAATGTTGGACCACTATAGAAGAACGTACAGTATTTATTTATGATAAATACATTCACAGAAAAGTATACTATATTTTGTCAGCCAAGAAGATTAATAGAGGTGTACAAAATTGAGATATATTGAAATACCCACAATGAAAGATAAAATAAATACTTTTTCAGAATACTAAATCTTTTCTCGACTTTCTCTTATGAACTAATATGATGACTTTTAGACTGGATGATTGAAAAAATGTTGAGGGGAAGAAGTGATTATGGTTATGTTTAAGAGGGAAGGACAATAATTTTGATTGTAACTTAGTTATGAAAATAGGCAGTCACTTAGCCTTTTAAAAAATTTCTTTCCCTCTTAACCACATTGTTTCCTGCATTTCTCAATAAAATTCTCAATAAAAATTATTTTTTTAAAAAAGAAAAGGAGTCAGAGATGAAGTTAAAAACCTTTGCTTATATCACCTGCATTCGTAATTGAGAGATTGCTCTAGATCAGGGCTGTCAAACTTGCGGTGTCACGTTGTCGTCACGTGAAGTATTGTGACTTTTCCCCCTTCGCTAAAACGGGGGTGGCCATGGCCAGTGTGTGATGCATCCGGCCTGCAAGCTGCAACTTTGACACCCCTGCTCTAGATGGATTTTTTTAAATTTACTTACTGGGGGGGGAGGGCGAGGTTCCTCCATTTTGTTCTTTAAAAAATCAGTTCTATATCCATTAAGAAAGGTAGATGTATTCTGAGAAACCCATGTCAAGAAGCCCTTGGTATCAAAATAATATAAAATGCAGGCCTCTATTAAGCACAATCCTAAATGCCATCTAATTCAGAGCTTAACATAAAACAGATCTCTTTCTATGGAAGGAATCTGAGGCTGAAAATATTATTTACATTTTTGTTCTGTGGCTCAAGCAATAAATCAATTGTCCGTGTGAAAGGATAAACCACCTATGTATGAAATATGCAGCATGTAGCTACCTCTCTTTTTCTTTCCAGTAGTGCAAAGCATAAGAGAGATCATTGATCAAGAGCACATGTAAACTGAAGCTGAGAATCTCCCTCAGCCATGTTTGTGGATTTCACCATTTTAAAGTTTTATTTTTTTTTAAAAAAATAGTGATACCAGTTTTCCATGTTTAAAAGACCGTATTGAGGGAAGACAATTTTGCAAAGTAAATCTTTGTGAGGAAGATTCTGCTCCAGGCATATTATCTTGATCAGCATCCCTCCCTGTGCTTATATAGTTATAAATAAACATCCAAAGACCAGCTGCATCCTACATATTTAATGCATTTTGTAGTTTAGCTCTCGGCTGAAGTGTGTATACAGCTGCTCAGAGATCATCTACAACTGAGCCTCAACAGGAATTCTACTTCAATGCTGCTTGATTATCATGTTCTCCACACTGTCATCTCTTGTATTGAATTGTCAGGACTTTGCTGGTTCCTCTTTTAAAACCACAGAGCTACTCTTCACCAACCCCTTGAGATCCACCCATGCCTTCCTATTAGCCCTTCCTGCTGTTTTCCTTAGCAAGCTGAACTCTCCTTTTGCTACTCCAGAAGAGAGGAGAGCAGATCACAAAGCAACTCGATATCCTGTCAGAGCCTATGAATTTTTAAATGGACAGATTTAATTTCTGGTGACGGTCTTGGCAATGCTAGAAAAGACTAGCAGAGGAAGAAGAGAGGGACATTTCCTGCTTGAATGCAAACCCTAGGGAAGGTATTGTGCCTAGTCTTTGCCAAATTGGAATCCCAAGGATGGTTTTTTTTTCAAATTGGTGGAACATTCTTGACTAATATCAGAAATAACCAAATTTAAGCAGTTTACTGTTTGTGTGCTACACTAGTATTCTTTAGTGCAGAAGTGTATGGGCGGGGGGAGTTATTGTCCTCCTTAATTGCAAGAGAGATCATGAAAAGAGAGACCATGAAAAAAGAAGAAAAGAACAAAAAAGGCAGACCAGCCAGTTTCCAGCTGAATGAGCCGAAGCAAAGGGACTGAGTATCTCAGCTGTGTACTTCATGGAATCCAGGATTAGACTGGGCTTTTTCAAGATTTAACCTTAGAAGCCAAAATAAAACACTTTTACGATAGTTACATTTTTCTCATGATTGGGATATTTGTGTATTTCATGTTCTGGGCTCAGGAAAAGACTACTATAATAGCATCCCACTCCCAATTAACTCTTTCTTGATATTTTACGGTTATGGCAGACAAAAATATTGTCAACAATAGTATTGTAATTTTTATGGTTAATTTTAATACTTAACATAGCCAAAATGTTTCCAAAAATATATTCATCCTTTTCAGAAAAAAAGTGTTCTTCTTTGACAGAGTGATTGTGGTACTTAAAATAGGAAATGTTAAGAATATCTGTACCAGCTCAGCTGTCCATTTACAGCAACCCATTTTGATTCCCATTTTTTTTTTGTCTTGAATGACCCCAGGGTGGAGTCGGGGCAACTGAATGGAGCTGAGTGTTTACTGGCCAGATGCCCTTCCTGTCGCCAATGCAGAGTTCGCAGCACATAATAACTCATTGTGCCCAGAGAGAGAAATATCTGCCACTCCCTAGGATCAAACTCACAGCCTCCTGATCATGAGGCAAGAACTCCACCTCTAGGCCACTGGACCACTCCATTTTGATTCCCAATCATAGCAGGTTAATGCTGTATAGGTAATCCTCGACTTATGACAATTGAGCCCAAAACTTATATTACTAAATGAGAAATTTGTCAACTCCCCATTTTATGACTTTTCTTACTGCATTTGTTAAGTGAATCACTGCAGTTGTTAAATTAGTAACAAGATTGTTAAGCGAATCTGGTTTCCCCATTGACTTTGCTTGTCAGAAGGTTGCCAAAGGTCTTCACAAGACCTCATGACACTACAACTGTCATAAAAGTGGATCACTGTCAACAATCTATTTGGATACATCAGCCTTTCTCAGTCTATGTCCTAGATGTAGTCCTATCCATCTAGAAGACAGAAAGGCCGGCGTACCCTGATAGATTAGATATTTCCCCAAATCCCAATACCAGGAGGAGGTTTTTAGAAGAAGTGTTAGATCAGTTAATATAGGCTTGAGACTCATGATTATGACCTGGAAGGACAATTTTTTGTGAAGAAATCCTAAATGTACTTCAATAGGTAGATCTGTGTATGTATTTCTGAATTTGTTTAACTGATGCTGCAACTGGATGATACAAATGGTGGACGTGTCTAAAAGAAAAGCACTAAAAACTTAATGAAGCTACAGCAGGTCCATAATGTGTGGCAAGTATTCATGTGTTCTGGGTTTGGAGATTAAACTCATAGTCTGTATATAGGACTGCATGGAGTGGAAACAAGGAAAGAAACAAGGCTAGGGATAAGATGGCTCCCATTTAAGCCACATTTTCTTCTTTAGCATACAACATAGGAACCAGAAAGAAGAGAGAAGTATGCAAAACGTTTATCCTTGTCCAGCAAAAATGCCACCAAGTTCTATAAGCTACACAAAATAAGAGCAGAAAAACGCCCAAGCAGAATTTGTAGATATGATACTAATCTCATTAGACTAATCCCAGACTCTGACTGTAAAAGTAGTTTAATCTTACAACATTAAGTTTCTCCCTCTTCTGTAAAACAAAAGAGAAGTGGGCAGTCACAGACTTCATGTTACCAAGGCGTTCTGAATTGTTTTCACATACATTGCTGGTGAGTTCATGAACTGTCCCATCTTTTGGCATATTATATTCCTTATCTGGATTGTTCTGGAAAGAAAAAAAAAAAGATGAAATAGTTTAGAATGGTTTAAAATGATTCTTTCTCTCTCTCTCTCTCTTTTTTTTTTACAAAGAGTCGCCTGAACCATGAGATGGGTGTCAATTAAATTTGATAAATTATATGAATGAGTTGAACTACCTCACTCTTTCCATGGCCCTAAAGTCCAAGGGCACCACCTACTGGTAACTGAAAAAAAAATACTTGGATAGATGCGTATTTTAAGATACCTCCTTTGGTATGTTTGATTTATTCATAATTCATCTTCTCTTTTTCAACTGGGTGAACTGTGGACATTTTTAAAGGGTGGGAACTTTGTTATATGGTTGGGAATGCCTCCGATTGAGAGGTATTATCCAATGCATTTTGTCAGAAATGTGCCTTAAATTCAAGAAAACATACAGACAGATTTTCTTTCTCTTCTCCAGGATATCTTCTGGAATTCATGACTATTACTACAAAATTAACAACTGAAACATTTCTACAAGTTTCTTGGATTGCTTTTGGTGGCAAAGAGATAATTCACCACCAGAGGGATGATAATTACCTTGATATTATCTGCAAAATGTTCCAGAGCCTTGGCTCCTGTGGTCTCCATTGAGGTTATGAGGCTTGGTAACTTGTTCTTAGTGCTGGCTGCAGTACCCTGAAATACGAGTCACAGCATGAAACAATTCAAAATGGGGATAGCAACTAATAACTGACAATGAAGCAAACCACTCACAGTTCTTTTGTGGTATAAAGATCTCATATAAAGTTTATATCACAGTCAGAAAAGCTTAAAACTTTGATTAAATGCCTTGCTAGATATAGTATGTGCTCCTGACAGATTGAATCTTATCTTTTAATATTACTCCACTTCCTGCCTGAGCTGAGCATATGCAATAAAGTATTTCCCATTATGGTACAAGGCAGCTTAACATATCACCCTTAATTTGAAAAATTAAGATTCCCCCCCAAAATTCCATCCTTCCAGGGGCAAATCTACTTCAAACAACTAGCCTTAATGGCATTGGGCCTGGTTAGCTGAGGGACTGCCTGTATCCCATAACATCTATCAGGCCAATTCAATCCTGCAGGGTTGGCATGATCCAGGTTCGTACAATTAAGCAATGTCATTTCTCAGAACCCTGGAAGTGCACCTTCTCTGAGATATAGCACTGCCCTCTGGAACAAGGTTACCCTCGAGATCTGGACAGCCTCCACTCTGCTATTGTTTAGAAAAGCGGTGAAGACCTAGCTCTTTATCTAGGTCTCTCACTTCATCCCACTGAGAGATCTAGATAATCCAGATAAGGAATTGCTACATTTTGCCTTCATTTTTTATGTTTTATTGCAATTTCTTTATTACCGTCACTGAGATTCAAGCAACATACAAGTTATAATAATAATAACAACAACAATAGCAATGTTTACCCTGAGTCCTGTAAGAATTGACACTGTATCTGTGTGAAACGAACTCTATATATGAAAACTCTCTGGAAGTTTCAGATACTGTATAATTCAGCTGTACACTTTTCGGCAGAAGGAAGCATATCATCACTATTCCTTATGCCGATTTCCCTGCTCCTGCAATGCAATTTAACCTTTTCTATCCTTCTGAAAGCCCATCTTGATTTAGTTCCACTATATAGATAGAAATTATTTTTCTCTTTGCTTCTCTTAATGATGTATATGGCATCATACGCATTTCACACTAGTGAGTCTGCTGTGTTTAAGTTTTCAGAGGTGCCCTAATTCCAGTTTCCATCTTTTCATTTGCTTAGGCTGAATGAGATTAAGAATAAGATCAGAGTATGACCACCTTTGCTATGAACCACTGCTTGGAGACTTGGGAGACCCTTTTCTTAGTAACAATTTAAAAAAAAATCAGTTGATCACATAGGATCCGTTTTGTATTGTATGTGGGGCACTCATTAATTTTATTATTACTGATATTGAATGAAACCTAATGATACTGTATATCTCTGTCCTGAGCCAAGCAAGATCTGCAATAGAGGTCCTGACCTGGTGCTTGAGAAGGCTGTGAGGGACAGGATGAACCAGAACAGAGTAATCTTAGCAAGAGGGAGATGCTATTTAGAATAGAATATTTCAAATAACAGAGTTGGAAGGGACCTTGGATGTCTTCCAGTCCAACCCCCTGCTCAGGCAGGAAACCCTATACAATTTCAGACAAACAGTTATCCAATCTCTTCTTAAAAACTTCCAGTGTTGGAGCATTCACAACTTCTGGAGGCAAGTTGTTCCACTGATTAA
>JANHFL010003419.1:11428-33618 GCA_032468155.1 Oxyrhabdium leporinum | reverse complement strand
ACAACTTCTGGAGGCAAGTTGTTCCACTGATTAATTGTTCTAACTGTCAGGAAATTTCTCCTTAGTTCTAAGTTGCTCCTCTCCTTGATTAGTTTCCACCCACTGCTTCTTGTCCTACCCTCAGGTGCTTTGGAGAAAAGCCTGGCTCCTTCTTGTTTGTGGCAGCCTTTGAGATATTGGAACACTGCTCTCATGTCACCCCAAGTCCTTCTTTTCATCAGACTAGACATACCCAGTTCCAGTAACCGTTATTTCTTTAGAAGCTCTCTGGTTCCAGAACTCTGAATGAAATGGTACTACCATCAAGGGGCAGGCCTGCAGTTTGGGGTTCCTCCTAGACTTGTGGCTCCTAATAAAACAGGAACAGCAGGTAGAAGCAGTGGTCACTGACCCGTTTTTGCTTAGCTTGACTCCTGCTTTCTGTGAACTGTTTCCTTTGAGCTTTGCTTACTAGTCCTTACTTGAGTTCTGCTTACTAGTCCAGAGTGTGCATTTATTATTTATTTGATTTCTATAGTCTCCCATCCCAACATCTGCATTTGGTATCTATTACTCTTTTCATTTGACTTTGGACATGTGGGTTGTCAATCAAACTCCTATAGCTCCCAACTGTTTGCAATCATCGCTACTCTGCCATGAAAAACTAGACATTGAATTCTGAGTTTAATCGATCTGGGGGTTTTTAATTTCATTGCTAACCAATTACCTGCAAAACCTGATCAAATTCTGGCTTTGTCTGCTTTAAGTGCCTTAGGATGGGAAAGATAGTCAGCACAGCTGAGTAATCGTGACGCATAATGGCCTTCCGGGCTGCAGACACAATGTTGTCTCCCTCAATCATCAAGTTGTCTAAAGACTCCTGTAGAAAAGTAAATATTGGTTGAGTCAGAGAAGTGAATATGGGATTTTGAACTATCACCGAAGGAAGGGCATGCTGTGTTTTGAAGAGACCTGAATAAGGGAATCAAATGTCTTCTTCTGGTGATGCTCCGGGATGATTTCAGTTAGTAGCTGGTACTCGCTTTGGGCCAGTTTTATGAAGGCACTCACACAATGGATGTACGCATCAATCTCCATGTCCAACATGTCGTCTCTCCCTATGGGGGTTATAAAAGAACGTAAGAAGCTGGTTTCTTTTAGCTGACATATAAACATATGAACAAATACAGAACAGTCAAATATAGCAGAATATGAAAACTAAAGTCTACCCATTGTGTAAGTGATGCAACTTTATGCCATTTATCTAATCACAAGGTAAAGCTGCCAAGTAAGCACATCCACCTGAGATACGTATAATGGATATTGGATATTCCATCTGTTTATCAACAAGATAAAACTTTCAGGATATATGTACATATGTAGAAGAAAGACCAAATGTGAATTGTTCAACATCTTTCTCTTATACATTCTTTAATTACTGTAAAATACTGATAATTGGTGTCTTTGCAATAGATTTTTGCTAAAACCTGCAGAGCTCCTTATATATTTCTGACTAGGGATTTTGGAATTAATTTAAAACAATTAAGAAGAATCAATTACCATTAATCTAATATTTATTATTTGTAAATTGTCTACATCAGAGCAGCGCTAAGTTATCAAATTTCTACTTTCTTAAATAAACAATGCAATACTTTCGACAGAGTAGGTTCAGATATGCTTTTACTGTCTAAAATAACAAACCCCACTCTTAATGGAATCTTTAGTCCAGGAATAAAAGCATACTATAGCTAGAAAGAGAATTATTCTTTTAAAAATATTCATGCTACAGGAATTTGGTATGTCTCCAAAGTGCTCCTATGATCTTCAATCAAAAGAAGTGGTTTCAAAAGAAGTAACTAATACGCTTAAAAGAGTGTCTAGAACTTTTAATAGTTTATTATTAATAATTAAGGAAATCATAGAAGTATTTGGAAATATTTCTCCTAGAATTCATTCATTAAATAAGTTGATATATCATGCTCCAACAGTTCCATCATCTGATTCTTCTGCTTCTCTTCTTTGATTGCTGATGTTTTCTCATCCAGTATCCAACAACAGCTAATCCACCCAATGATGCATTTTTTACCCAGTTGTATGACATCAAACTGCTTAGGCAGCGTTTGATGAATGTTCCACACTGGCAAAACTATGTGAGTTCTGTAAAAAAAAAAATTGTCATATACTCTTCTCTTCTTTCTAACACTATATAAGATGAGTTTACTTTCCTCCCTATCCAATCTCCCCCCGCTCCAAGAAGTTTTGAGGCACAATATTTTCCCTTCTTCTATTTCAAGTGGCCTAGTCCAGAAAAAGCAATACATTTTTGGAATGAGGATGACATTTCTACATTATATTTTGAACTGATGGGCAACTGGTTTTATCCAATGCTAGAATTAAGAATGGGGCTTTCAGAACTATCTTTCAATATAATGAGGTTGCAATTCTAGGACAGAGACAAGGATAAATTTTCATTTAATGCCAACATAAGATTTTTTTGAGAATCTTGCTTGAGAATGGTACCTATTGGTCCTGTGAATGCATCACTTACTTTCTGCTAGTCACTAAGATGCATAGCACTGACTATGCAGGTATAGATTTACAACATGCTGCCTGCTTTGCTGAATGATTGCAGTGATATCCTTCATGATGTATAGGGAAAGAAGAGACATCTATTTTGCCGTTACACATACCCATGCCATAAACAGCGTATATTCTGTTAACTGAGGGGGAAACGTAAGAAATGCTCCTTATCAAATTAAGGGCTTTGTAAGATGAAAGAGCTAGCAGAATGAAGGTATTTTATTAACCTTTTTATATGTTCCTTCTGACTCTGTAATGAAACACAATCTGCTCAATTTCATACACCAAGAGAACCTGCGCATCTATCCATTACTCAAATATATGGAACAAGCCTATGATAAGTGTATAGAAATGCATTCCAGCAGAATAAAGAGGGGAAAAGGTTAATCACCAAGATTTGAAAATAGGCAGGAAGGGGTGAGCAAAGAATCCCGTAACAGTGGTCTGACGCAGCAACTTTAAGCTGTGATGGGGATGAGAACAAGAGTGGCAAAGGAGACAAGCTCCTATAGTCAATGAATCTGCTTCTGTGCCTTCCACTACGGCCCTATTAAATCTTACTTTGCATCTTACATCAATTAAGAATCAGCACAGTAATCAACACAAGTCCTCTACATCTGAATGGATTTCAGCCATTCTAATTCCGGAAAACATTTTCTTGGGAGCATGCTAAGAGAATATTGCAAGAAATGCTAAAAAAGAAAAAGAAAAAAAAAGGAAAGAAGTCAAATTAGTCAGCCTTAATGTTTCATAAGGTACTTACCAGCAACTGACCCGTGCTTGTCAACCAAGGAATCGGAAAGATGCTTAGCTCGCAAATCATGCTCATGACCTAGTGAGATGCCAGCGGGCATTAAAGGAAGGAGTGGTTTATCCAGGGCGATCACAGCACCAGGGTTTGTCCTTTGAGTTTTATTGGTTCGTCAGACATTTAGAAAAAAAAATAACCCTGATAACACAACCTACTACCCTATGCTGGAACACTACAGCAGTAGTAGCAGTTTCAAGAGGGATAAGTCATGACGCAATGCTGCTTCGGAACAAAAAAAGCAAGTGCAACCACAATTTTCAACGGCTGTTGGCTTTATTTCAACATGGGACTCCCTGGGAGGAGGAAGGGATTGTGCGAAGTTGCACCTCAGTTGAATAATCTTGATCTAATCAAGGTTGAAAGGGCTACTACCTTTGTAAATGAAGTATACAAGGACAGAATGTGAAGGAAAAGGTCCCCAAGCTACCACGGAACTTCTGTTAGCCAATCAAACTGCATCACAGAATCAGTATCCCTAAATTTAGATGACTCAACAAGCATTCAAGCTGTATAAATAATTACTTTTATATTCATCACTTTTGTTCTTGCTTTTTGATTCTTAAACAAGCTCTGTTATTTCTAGTGTGACCAGAAGACATACCATCAGTGGAGGCTAAAGACTAACAGAAGTCTTGCATATAGAAATCCAAAACCCAAGTTAGAACCCAAGAGTGAGAAAAAGAGAAAGAAGTGATTACCTTCTATAGGAATGAGGTTAGAGGCCCCCTTTTTCCCATCTAGACACTGTTGAGAATATTGTTTCAGAAGGTTCTGAGCCTTACGGATCGTGCCTGTCACCAGAACCATAAGAAAGGAGAGACAAGAGACCTTGGAAGTGAATGAGAAACAAAAACACCAAGCAATCCTCCACCAGCACCTGGTTCTCCAAATCAAGGGTCAGAGCACTAGCCAACCGTGAGAATGCTCCAGAGTACATATATATGTATACGCGTACCAGAACTCTCTTGCCGTGTGCCCTTTTAATATAATTGCTGATTTCGTTTGAGAGATTTTTGCTATAGAGTTTTTCAATATGAACTTGGTTTGAAATACTGTCCAAGCCACTGAAATCCTCTAGTTCAACTGTCTATGGTACTGTATAGCTTGGGAAGGATAAAAGCAAGGAACAATCATTCCAGCAGTCATATTTAAATCCTGATTTGCCATATAATAGTTGTATGACATTTTCATGATAAAGGCATTAACAATCAGGACATCTAAAATACAGTTGTAAATATTGTTTTAATCTCCTTCAGGGATGTGTGTGTGTGTGTGCGTGTGCATGTTTGCTTCCATCAGTCAAACTTCTGGAGAGTACCTGGACATGTACATATAGCTTTGGGGCTTCTTTTAGCAGGAACACAGAAGTGCTTTGATCCCGCCTTCCACTAGGATATTATTTTCAATTTCCAGTTTACAGCCTTAGGATTTCCTGGTAGTCGTCCATCCATACATAACCCTGCTTAGTTAGCTTTCTTGTGATCAGTGAAGGCTAGTCGGATGTCAGCATATATACAAATGTCTCAAGCGTTTTAGTAATGCACATATAGAAGTGTTACAAAATAATACACAAATAAATAAATCCTGCTGTCTGGATCAAGGCCCTCCTGGGGCAGCATTTGGCCTTGAAAAACTGTTATCTGCATAGTGGATCCTCAGCAGGCTACTGTGGACAGCACTGTCAGAGTCAGTCTTCTAACTACAGAAATGAAGCAGGTGGTTACCATGAACTGAGCCTTTCCACTTGCTCTGCTTCCACTGGAGAGGGCATGACTTCTCCATCTATAAACTGGCCACTGTATCATGGTCAGATGCTGCTCTCTAGGGAAGCTTCTGGGGGAGACTGAGAAGGCAAATTTACCCCAGGGTAAATTTGGGCTTGTTGCTGATTTTGTAGATATTGGTTGTCAACTAGACTGCTTGTTTTACAGTAGTCGTCTTATCTGTTTGTTTGGTTTTTTTCATTTATTTTGTGGATATAATTGTTTTGACTAACTTATTCGTCACTTTGAATCCCAGAGGAAAGTAAAGTAGATGCTTTTTTTTAAAAAGAGGTACTTTGCAGGCATCTGGTGGCATCTGGCCGGCTGTTAGTGACCTATCTTAGCTGATGTTTGAGAGCACAAGCATAGAAAACAGACTCCTCATTCCAAAGAGTTGCTGTGTATGAATGAAAAGGAAGTTAACTAATTGCATTAGGCCTCAGGTTAGATACAGCTACACTGTATGCTAGGATCCCCTTCCCCATTTTAACTGCAATTATTATGAGAGAAGACCCTGGTAATGTTTTCAATGTAATTGAAAATGTAATTGACAGGGAAGCACAAAGGCCAATCACCATCTCTACCTGATGTTGAATCAGTTTAGAAGAAACTACCTATTTTTTAGGCTTTATATGCCATAAATAGAAAGACTCAGAATATTCATTTTCTAAGCAAATAACAGAGCTGAGATTTCATAGCATTTTACTGGATTCCTCATTGAAAGTTGACTTTCAAGGTCTCTCACACACACACACAAACAAATCCATTCCCTTCTCCCAGAAACAATTGACCAAAGAAATAAAACTAGTGTTATTCCTGAGCATTCTCAGCATGGATAGAGCATGATTCTCAGCATGGATAGAGCATGATAAAGAGAAAGTAAAGAGACAGCTTGATCTATACAAAACAGGGCAAGCACCGAGAAAAGCTGAACACTTGACAGAAACCAAGATCTAATTTAACAGGCCACTTCACATCTCACCCTCTTTCTAGCAATAAAAACTAAAAAAGGGACAAGAGGTTAAGCTGTTTTCCTCCCCAACCCAGGACTTCGATCTTCATTTATTCAAAAGTACCATTACATCAAAATATTTTTTTTTAAATAAGAGAGCATTAAACTGGCCGAAGCAGGATGTTGCAACTTAGAAACACTGAAAAAAGCACAAAAGAGAAAGTATTAACATGTCACTCTATAAATAAATCTTGTTTAACATGAGAAGTATTAGTAAACATGCAACAAAATAAATAATGGAAGCAGAGCACAGGCTGGAATACACAAATGCCATCGATTTCTCTGGGCTGCAGTTGTTATTTCATAGAAAACTACTGTAGGTACAACCTCCCAAAATTGAACAAACCGGAAAGATTTAAAAAAAAAAAAACTTTTATAAATATTTAATGGGAGCAGAGAATATTTTTAAACACATAATAAAAAAAAATGCACTTCTGCCAAAACACAACAAAACAAGACAATCCCAACATCCTGACAGTAGAGACATTACAGTGTACATATGATATAGGAGTGGCATAATGAATCTCCTCACTGCTACACTACATCTGATTCAAGTGGAATATGCTACATAGAAACTGAAAATATTTGGTGTCAAAATAAACTTAACACCCCCCCCCACTGACCATAAATGGAGTACACACATGAAATGTACATTATGAAAAGCAAACATAACTTCCAAAATGTGCTATCTTAATTCAATTTACACATTTCATCTATTTAGGATAATATGCAAAAGGTGAAAGATTTATATGATATAAAGACAAATCAGAGTATAATACGGAGTGTCCGGATAATAAAACAAAATAAACAAAATAGGGAGGAGGAAGTATCTCCAGTCAAGTTACCAATAGGGCATGAATATGATGTTAGTTAACCTCCTTGAAGCTGATTTACAATAGGAAGAAAATTATGTGACATCTACGTTGAACTTCTGCCTCATTAAATGTTATTTTCTGATGAGAATCCTAAAGAATTCTTTTTAAAGTATCTTTAACTTAAGATCGCAATTCATAGGTATTATATTTCGACTATTTCAAACAATGCTCCAAACATTGGGCTTTCTTTACAAGGGACTTACAAAGTCAAAAAGATTGCAATAAATTATGTCAAAAAGATTAAGATTTGCAATAAATTATGAGATTGTTTATATTAATAAAAGCGTGCCTAGTGTTCTTCTAGGTGACTGATGGCACATTAAGATGCTCCTATCTTTATTTCCCCCATAACTGAAAAAACTTCCTTTTTTGTTGGTAACCTCAATACAAGTTTGGCTATTACGTATGCAGCCAGCATCAGCAGGAGCTAATCCCCATGCAAGACTGCAATGTTAGCCCTCCATGCTCTCCACAGATAAGGACCCTTCGTGTCTTAGCATCCTCCTCCAATCTGCATAAGAACAATTAGCCATGTTTATCTCCAGACACACTAAATGCTGCTGGGTATTAATTCTGTGCCACTGAAGAGCAGAGTACTTAGCATCCTAATTATGCCTTGATGGATTCTATTGGAAGTCAAATGCCTTTGTTCTAGATTTATTTCTCTTGATTAGGCACTTTTGAACCAAGTGGGGCGGCATGGTGGTTACTAATGAAGGCATCGCATTCAAGGTAGAAGCGGTGATCAAACAGGAGAGGAGGAACAAGCTGTTGCTTCTCATCCTACCCAGCTGTCCTCAGAAAACTACTGCCATGCAAGCATCCTGGAAGCATTCAATGATTTTTGCACAGAAGATTAGTTAGCATTCACCAGCAGGAAGGTAAAATTGGAACAAGCGGATGACTTGTAGCCAGCCTAGAAAGGAGGACTAAACCAGAAACATCTTTTAAGAATGGATCCGCAGAGGTTTCTGTACAGAAATCATTCGGATGCAGTAGCTTTTCTCTGCTTGGGGTGCAGGTGTCAGCTTTAATTCTGACAAATCAGAGGTTTGGTTTGGTTTTTTAACTGACTGATCTTAAAGCTGCAAACAATGATTGAACATAATTTACAATTTCTTTACATTAAACACTTTCTTCAAAGGGAAGTTTCCCTATATCTTATTTGCACTTTGATTACAAGCATGGGCAACCATAATATTAAATATTGAACAGTCGATATCAAAAGGCAAGCTCTCCAAAAATCCAGTTACCTTTCGGTGGGGATATTTCACTTGCATACTAGAATCTTATTTTTGTGCAGCACAGCTTCATAGGCTGTCAGTTTGTCTTGTTCGCGTTACGATATGCTACTATTAAAACTATGGAACAGAACTCAGAAGTTTAAAACTGACTCGGAGGACGGGATTTAACATTTACAGAAAATGGAAGAGTCGTTTCCTTGCCTATCATTCAAGATGGGTAGAAGACAAAGTAAGGGATGATTGCATTCCAACAAAAGAAACCAATAGCGACAATTTGACAGACATTAGAATTTCCCCTCTAGAACTGCCCTTGAGAGCCGAATCATTTCTGGCAAATAGATTTCTTACCTGGCAAAGAATTATGCAGGCACAATTATCTTCCATTATTTTGTCAAATTGCTTTGTTGTTGGGCTCTTTTAGATACATACAGTTATCCTTCCTGACAGATCAATTCAAAATGCTACCAGACCTAGCTTGCCCAGCATATGAGAAGCAATTGTTTCATTATAGGTGTTATGGGTAAGTGGCTTACCACATCTGACAATTTTTTTAAAATGTGTGAATTAGTCCTATCTCGTCCACTGAACTGGCCCTCCACTTCACGCATGTGATGTTTTTCTGGCTGGAAATGTCAAAAGCAGAATTCGGTGAATCTACTGTATTGCAAACCAGAGGAATTAGTATGCCCTTTCTGATAGCACTTGTCATTTCCAACGGATGTAACTGGGAGAAAGAAGGGAAAACCTCTAGCTCTATAAATTTGTCTACAGGTATGGCAGGAAGGGGGGAGCATTTGATAAATTAACAAAGATGCACATATGTGAAACTGATTGTTGTAGATGACTTTAGCCCCAATCTTCTTTCCTTGTGAGGGTGAAGGTTCATTCTCTGAGCTTGTGGGTTTGTTTCTGAACGTTTCGTTACCAGGCTAAGTAACTTCTTCAGTGGAGTTAGATGTCAGTGTCAGTGATCTGTTTATAAGGGCTTCGTGTGGTCAACAGGTCTTGTGATGAGTCAGGTCATCTACTGACTACACGAAGCCCTTATAAACAGAAGAACAGTGACACTGACATCCCCTAAATTTCGCTGAAGATGTTACCTAGCCTGGTAACGAAACGTTCGGAAACCATCCCACAAGCTCAGAGAACAAACCTTTACCCTCATCCTGCACCTGAGCTACAGATATTCGCCACTCTTTCTTGCCTCAGTACTGGCCAGCTTTCAGGGCATAGTTTTGAGATATCCAACTAGGGTTTGCCAAGCATTACCTTTCGTAGTAGAAGTATAATGAGTCTGAAATTGCATATATTGCAAAATGCAATAATACATTCTGAGAAACTGCAGAAAGGACACACATAAGACACACCTGTGATGTGGGCTGTCAATGATGTAGTGAAACATTTTTTAAAACTTCCCCAAATAATGATGTTTTCATGCCTGATAATTTAACTTGAGTGTTCTATAACCTCCTATTCATCTATGTCTTCTATAATTCATAGTTTCATTCTGCAGGGCATTCCTCCTGAAACATTATATTGCAAATTCATTTTATCAAAGGTAAGAAAATGTTATTATGGGGCCTTAATTATTGCCTTCTCTAATACTTATCATTTCTATTTAACTATCAGCTATGCTCTAAATTAATTATATGAAGCGATCTACCCTAGAGTAGCTAAGAGAGAATCTTAATAAAAATCAACACGCAGAAAAATAGACCTAGAGATAGGTTTTTTTAAAATGCATAACTAAAAATAAATTAAAATTTCAGAAGCTAGTAAAATTAAATTCCTTGCTCCAATGACTAATTACAGAGAAAAAAGTCTTACAAAGAGAATAGATGCTACTCTACTGTACAATGGCTTTAGATCATCAGACTGATGGGAGAGAGGCCTGATACAGACAGGGCTGAGATAGGAAGATAAAGTAAAGGAGGGCTGGAGAGAATCATGAAATTATTTGTGGTGAGAGAGGAGGATATGGGTTTGTACACATCTGTGGGCAACATGGCAGGAGAAGAAGTGAATAGAAGAGTAAAGAAGAGAAGAGTGAGCTTGGCCCAGAGGGTTCAAAAAAGAAGAGTGGAATGAGTGAATGAATGAGCAGACTTTGTGTCAACTGAGAATGTGGATTATGAGAAAGTTACTGGTTCCATAGGCTACTTGGTTATATCATTGATCAGATTTCATTTCCATCTTGCATTCAGACTTTGAATCTGAAAAGTGAAATCTCTTTCAGGTGAAGCTTGACTTCTGCCTAGTCATGCCATTTTCTTGGCCACAATACAGAAAAAGATTGCCATTGATTTCTTTGGAGATGTGGTTTTTGGGTTTTTGGGATTTTGGGTTTTGTCTGCCTAGATTAAACTCTGTATGCCCTAGTGGTTGGTAATGCCAATATAAATCAGGCCTGACCGTGTGCAGCTTTTGGATGTCAGCCAAGGTCACCTAGATACTTCATTCCAGTTGGGTACTTAATACCCAGTTATTTATTTAGCTTCCCTGCTTTGCCTTTCAGTGAAATCAGTGCTTTGTGATTAGCCACATCCACTATGAACCTTTGAATAGCCATGTAGAGGAGCCATTCTGGGACTAAGCCCCTGGATAGAGATACCTGGTCTAAGGAAAACCTGAAGGACAGGACACCACAGGAAAAGATAAAGAGGGTGCTGTTGTGGGATTGGTGTAATATTTTAGCCTTGGACCAACACTATTGCAAGGAATTAAATTTCTACCTCCCACCATTTGCCTGTTATTTTTTTTTGTACGATCTCCAGATTTACTTGGAAATTTAAGCAATCTACCAACCCTTTACAAACAAATAACTGGGGATCAAATACTAACCCTAAAACAAAGTGATTTTTTTCTCTTCAAACTACACTGATTAAAAAGCAAGTAAAATGCCCTGGCTTTGATTTTCCAAGACAATTACACAGAAATTATAATCTGAAATTTCAGACTAACCTGGCCTTTTTATTGGTTTTTTGGTGGGTGTGTCTTTCCTCTTGTTCTGAACTGCAGGCGAGTATGGGATGCCCGAGGAAGAACTATTCTTACGAAAATGCTCCTTCAACCCCTTGATAGAGCGGTCCAACTGGCTGGAACGGATCTGGTAGTAAACATTCATGAAGTCTAGAAAAAAATAATAATGCGTATTACAAAGCAGACTTCATTTTTGTTAGTGCTCCAAAATACTGATAGCATAATAATGTAACAGAAAAAATGCTAATCAATTTCGGTAAATTGGATTATGTTTATCGGAAAAAGAAACCATACTGTCAAACTGTGTCATGTTTTTTTGAAAATATATATAAATTCATATAAATATAAAAATACATTTTTTTTTGTTTAGGAAATGTCTATTTATAAAATGCATTGCTTTATACATAAGAAAAAAGAAAAAAGAAAATGTCATTACATCCCAATATCCATCTGAAGTAAACTGTATCTATGAAGCTTGACTAGAAAATATGAAGTTAGCAAAAATCAGTTTGTAAAAGGCACTATATTTAAAATTAGATCGATCAAGTCAAGTCTAAACACTTTTGCTTTTTTTAGGAAAAAAAATATTGACTTTAGTAGATGACTTATGCAAGGGTACACAGTGTGCAGCTCTCCAGATGTTGCTGAACTACAAATCCCAGTAGCCCTAAACAATATAGCTAACAATCTGGGATATGGGAAGAAGCAATTCAGCAATCCTTTCAGAAGCCAAGCCTTGTGCACTTAACAAGAGAAATACCAACAAATAGTTTTCAAAGCATGCAGAGTTAATTTTGCCTCCTCCAGAATTAATTCCCTTACGCCTTCTAAATTTCAGTCTCCTACCCTTCCTAGAGCTGTGCTCTAATTCTCTGAATGCTCGCTCTACAAAGTTCTCCCTAGAAGCTATGCTGGTGTGAGACATGGCTCTGTTCCTTAGGCTTCCCTTCTGGACTCCTGCAGGTGGCTGCTTCTCCTCACACAGGCAGTTAAAACCTGTACAGCAAAGAAAAGGAAGACAAACCAAGTCACCCAAAACAGGCCTATCAGAATACTTAAAGGGGCTCCTTTCAGCTAGGCTGCAAGGCAGGCAGCCAACAATTAGGAACAAAAGGCATGGGGCTATGATCTTAATGTGAATTCATTCAGTTGCGGGACAGAACCACAATAATCACCTCCAGTCAAATTACAGTTTCCTGTCCGAGAACCAAAGTTGTGTTACTTTTGTAGCAGCAGAAATGTTGGTTTACTGAAACGGACAGGCTTTTCTGACCTTGTATGGGTCACCAGTGTACTGCATCCAATGCCGTTACAGGATAGTTAAATGGATGTCTGAGTTAAATTTAGCCAAATCAATCACAACTTCAAGCATTAGAAGATATGGGAATTGTGTATTTGAAACCGTCATTTGAAAAACAACAACACACATTGCAAAAACTGAAGACTATAAGCCAAGGGATGAGCGTGATGGCAAATTCCCAGCTTAAATTATTACAGGTATGAGCCGTCACTTAGTGACAGTTTATGACTCGTCACTTAGTGACTGTTCGACATTACAACAGACCCTGAAAAAAGGACTTTCTACCTAAATTCAAAGTTCTTCCCGCTGCAGTCATGTGACTGGATTTTGGGCATTCAGCAATTTGTGTACCTTTATAACCATTTGTAGTATTTTGAGGTCATATAAATGCGATTTCTGACATTTTTGCAGGAAAGCGGCATTTACTTCTTGTTTCCAGCAAAAAAAAAAAAGCCCCATAATGAACAATGGGTTTGCTTAATGACCGTGTTCACTTTATGACTATCATGTTCATTTGTGATCATCACATTTGCTTAATGCCCATCCCAAAAAAGGTTGTAAAATTGTGGTGGTGGGGGTCATATAGTGACCCACTTTACAATTGTCATGACTTACAACCAAAATTGTGGGTTCAATTGTAGGCTGATCCCTGAAATGATCTTCAATTTTTGAAAGGATTTTACAATATTTTAAAGAAAATATACAATGATCCCCTTAGCTTTCCTCTCTGCAACCAAAAACAAATCTAGAAGGCAACTACTTGGGAGTACTGTAATTTCAGGGCGCTCTTCTCTCCAACATTTAATTCCATTTGCCTACAGTTTGTTTCTTCTGTGCATTTCAATTCTTGAATCCGCCCTGCCACCCCCAAAAACTGTGCCAAACTAAGCATTTTAGGATATGATATAGTTTTTCAAAATAAAAGGATGCAACTCTATGTGCTTTTTTCCCCAGACTGATGTCAAAATAGAATTATAAACAAAAAAATGAGAAACTTAAATTGGCAATACACTACTCTACTCACAAGTCGGCTTTATGTGAAAACAATTGGACATCTTAGTGACAATTTAAATTCAATTAATTTAAATGGAAAGTAAATCCAATTAACTTAATCTAGATTCACACTTATGTCATTTGTAATGGATACACTAGAGCGTCTGCTAATTTATATTGAGCCCCATCCCGTTCGTGTCAGAGGCACTGTTTAAAGCACTTCCGGGTTGAAAGGATTAGCCAATGACATCAGTGTTGCCCTGGGGGTGGGGGCATTTATATTGAGTGAAGTAGCCTTGTGTTATCAATAAAAAACAATCTTAAGAAAAGGATTGTTAATATGGAAATAAACTAGGAAGTTTTACAACTTTTCTTATTCTATAGCTTTTCACATGAATGAGGCTCAAACAATGCCAATGTGGTCAAATAATTTGGACAGTTAACCCCATGCAAACATCCCCTTATCAAATAACACAGAGTTTTCAAGAAAATACAGTTCGTTTCACACACAAAACACATGAAGATTCACCAGTGAGAAATAATCTTATCCTTTCGTTTTGTGTTTTTCCTATTATAACAGAAATGCCTAACAGTGTTTCTTCCTATCCCTCACTTCCCAGCTTCATCCATATTTAAAACAACCTTCCCCAGTTTGGAAGCCCAGATGTGTTGTGGCTGCAACTCCCAAAAGCCTCTCCAGGCTGAGAATTTTGAAAACCAGAGTCACAAAAGCTGGAGTTTGCATATGTAGAAAACTGCACTGAAGATCTGAATCCTCTTCCATTTACTCCTTCCTATTTTCTCCAAGGAATTCCCAACTTCCCAGGCTTCCCCCTCTCCTACTCACTCCAGACTGGACTTGAAGATATCAACTGTCCCTGTGGTTCTTGTTGCTGGACTGCTGAGGACAGAGAAAGGTTAAGTGGCTGATGTCAAGAAAGCATGCAAAGCTCATGGATGTGCCCAGAAGAAGCAAATAAATTCTTTCTGCTAGCAAAAATAATGTATTATTTCGACTATTATTCTAGAGAAAAAGGAAACAATGAAAGATTTCTTTGATCTTGATAGGAATTTCTGAACTATATTCATTCTCCCCCCACCCCCACCCCAGATTAGCATAGGCGAATGCAAAAGAGGCTGAAGCTAAAATGAGCATTTTTTGTCATGTCACATTTTAAATCATCTGCATTTTTGGTATTAGTTTAATTTCTGTTCAATAAATAAATGTCTTGAGCATTTTTTAAAATCCAAATTAGAATTTAAAGCAAGCTAAAAATTACATGCAGGGGAATGTTGCACAATTCTGGCGGTTACTGGAGTTTGTGCATTTCTAAGCCATAAAGTTCTTTGGTTTTAATCTAATTTGTTTTGTGGATCCAACCACTGTAACTAAGATTTATAATCCACCAGCACAGGATTACTCAAACATATTTGACCCAGTAGAGTTCTGACAGTTATAAAACCCTTTTCAAAATGGTTGCTATGTTGAGCATGGGTAATTAAAATACATCAATTTTCTAGAAGCACAACAAGGAGCATGTCTAAACAAATTAATATCTTTACAATAATTGTGGGAGCTTGGAAATTAACATTTGTGCTTGAAGCTGATGCTTATGTCACCATGCTCATTTGCTATTTTAATTAAAATGATTAAAAATACATGCAAGTAAGACAGGAAGTTTGATAGATATTGCCAGGCATTTCTGCACATATAGATATCATATCAGGGACCAAAAGCTTCAAATTATGTGTGCATTCAGCCATTGCGTTTATAAAAGAAAATATAAAAGCCCTAAGAAAGGAAATTTAGAATGGAAAAAGAAGAAAGAGTTAAGTATTTTTTACTTATTTGTTAGATCCTCTTCATTCAAGAACTCAAGGCAACAAACTCAGTGCTCCCTTTCTTTTTTCTTTTTTACCACTTCAACCAATTTATAAAATAAGTTGGGCTGAGAGAGAGTGACTGGCCCAAAATCATTCAACAAGAATAGGCTAAGGTGGTTTCTTCAGACTAGAATTCCTCTTCCAAAATATATTTTCTTTTGAAAAAATATGTTTAAGTTCTGGAAAACTTGCTTTCATTTGCCACACAATCTGCCTTTTGAAAATCAGATTCTTTTACAGTTTTGAAAAACAGCATGACAATATATATAGCCAGTTGAAACAGTAGATTTTGGTGCCATGTTTAAAACCACGGTAATCTATGTAGTCAGCCAATTGCTTTCCTTGTCCAGGCAATGTTAAAAGTCAAAGTAGCTTCAGTTCAGCAAAAACATCCACATGTGGAATCTGAACCAGGTTCAATTCAATTTCTAGATTTCAATAAATGTGAGCATTCTGATTGGTACATTAAAATTAGATACTTATGGATAAAAGCTTTATTTGCTTTGACCAGAATAAGAGAATAAGCTTTGCCAGATGCTAAAAGGTAGTATCATATAGCAAGCTAATAGTCTCCTGGCTTCAGCAGGACTTAAAATGGAAAAAAAAACACTTTTTCTCAGAACTCTACTTGAATGTCTACTTAAAATTCATGAAGCCACACATTTTTATTTTTGGGGGGACAAACGGGTATTGTACATATTCAAAGGGCTTAGGGCCATAATTCAGAGTCATGCTTGTATATCTTTCAAGCATGTGAAAGAATCTTCTGATAAGACTGGAAATATTCACAACTGTATCAATTCTCCAATATTTAAACTATTGGGAAAATTTGGGAATTTAAAAACATAAACTCAGACAGCCACTTGGTGCAGAGGTTATGGCACCAGGCTAGAAACTAGGAGACTGAATTCTTTTCTTGCTTAGGGCATGAGAGGCAGCTAGGTAACTTTGGGCCAGTTACTCTCAGTTCACAATGGCAGGCTCAGGTGACAAATACTTTAAAAAATTTTAACTACATCAACTATTTTAACGAAAAATCAGCAAAAATTACAGGAATCTTCTGCACATACTGTACCATTTTAGATTATGTCATTAGGAACCACTCTAACATTTAATGGAACTTTAATTCAAACGAATGGAACCAAAAACTGAGTGCATTGATCAACAAAAAGAAACTGACATACAGGTAATCCTCGATTTACGACCACAACTGAGCCCAAAATTTATGTTGCTAAGTGAGAAATTTGTTAAGTGAGTTTTGCCCCATTTAACAACTTTTCTTCCCACATTTATTAAGTGAATCCCTGCAGTTGTTAAGTTAGTAACACGGTTGTTAAGTGAAATGGCTTCTCCATTGACTTTGCTTGTCAGAAGGTCGCAAAGGTGATCACATGACCCCAGGACACCGCAACCGTCATAAATATGAACCAGTTGCCCAGCATCCAAATGTAAATCACTTGATCATGAGGATGCTGCAACAGTCATAAGTGTCAAAAATGGTGTTAAGTCACTTTTTTCAGGACCGTTGTAATTTTGAACGGTCATGAAACAAACTGTTGTAAGTTGAGGACTACCTGTACTTTGTACATATGATGTGAGAGGCAGATGAGACTAGGAAAAAGTCTAAGCTTTGCAAAGTTGAACAAAGGAGAAAGGGAAGACTACAGGTAGACAGATAATATCACAGAAATTACAGAGCTGACCATGGAAGAACTATAAGTTATTATTAGAGGCTGGTTAAGATGGAGAATATTTGTTCATGTAGTCCCCAACTCTATGATATCTAACTAACATCCCAACTGAGCCCAACTCTGATATCTAAGTAACAATAATATCCTTCAATGTTTGACATGAAACTTTTAGAATACATACAGTATACATTATTTCTTTATATATAGAATACATGCCACATTCTATTAATTTTTCACACTTAATAATCCAAACTTTTAATTTGCTTCCTATGACTTGCTTGTTACCATACGTTTGAAACATATTTTGTGCCATAAATTTAAACACACATGAGAACTAAATTATTCAGGAATATAACGAGTGCAGAGGCAAAAGGGCACTTGTTTTATGTCTCACTGAAGTACATTAGGGCCATTGCTGGCTCAGTGGAAATGTGAATTTTACTTGTTGGTACACTGTCCTGAAAGCAGTTCATTAACAGCCAAAATGGCTAAAATCAAAATAAAGTAATAAAACAAAGAACAAGATAAAATCATTCAAACAGAAATAGGAAGGGAAAACCTAAGCCCATAATAAAAGCCTTGCAAACTAAAATGGGCCAGGCAGAAGCTCAGAACATAGGCAATCCCTAAATCAACTTACCATGATTCCTTCCATACTCCACTAGCCAACCAGAAATACGGACAATGTCCTGTAGGACACTCTCAGGAAGGTGTTCTAAGGACACATCTTCTTGAGTCTTTAAGTCATCATCCAAAGTGATAAGATCCAGGATAAGGATTGGGGTAACTGGTTTAGAATTTCGGGTCATAAGGCTACGAAATTCAGATTCCAACGATTCCTTCCCCCTCTCAAAAAGCAATTTCTGGATGAGGTAACACAAATAAAAAAAGATTAGAGCTATATATTATAGCCAAAGGTGAGAAAATAACAGGTTATTTGTATGGTTGCCCAAATCACAAACATGGTCCCAAACCACAGAAGCACAGAAAGGGTATCAATTTTTAAAAAAAAACAACCCAAACACTATATGTAGTTCAGCAATAGTTCCTATTTAAAAAGCCTTGGTGTCTCAATTTTAAAACAACATCTTAAGTTTTGAAAAAAAAATTGAAAGTTGGGTAACAACCCCTTTTTTAAAGGACAGAAACACTGGATTTGCTCTTCTGGACCATGACATTCAGACATTCTGACTCACAAATATTTGTTTCCAACTGAAGAAAACATGGCAAGATATAAAAATGTAACTCCATTTTATCCCTCAATTTTTTTACTGTGTCTCAACTAAACATAAATCACCAAAGGTGATATCAAGGCAAACTGCTAGTAATCTGTTTCAAAACGCAAACACTGTAGTTCCTTTCAACCCTTGAAAAGCCAGTTTTTCCCTCTTCCCTTACTTCAAATACAGATGAAATTTGGGTTCTAACAAGATCACACCACAGTCATAGATGTTTTCTTTCTCATCGGATTGACTGCCAGTTGCAATCCTAGTTCCATTTCACTCAATCCAGTTGAGTGCAGCTGTGTCAGCATGAAATTTTCAGTAAGTTTGAGTCTATGGATAATGCCTTTGTAAGAATAGGCATCACACTGAGAAGGCTTCTTAGTGAGTTGTTACTCCCTCAAAATCCTGCTTTGCAAGCCCCCCCGCCTCCCTTCAATATTATATTACAAATATTTGTGAAGAAATGAATGGCTGGGTGAGAGACAGACAGAGAGAGGGTGAGTATGTGTGAGTGTATGTTTGTGTGAGGGAGGGAGGGAGAGGGAGAGGGAGAGGGAGAGGGAGAGGGAGAGAGAGAGAGAGAGAGAGAGAGATTGTTTCCTTCTTTTTCTATGAAAGAAGGAAGAAAGGAAAAGAGGATGTTTAATTCCCAAAGCAGTGGAGACTCTGAGGGAAATTAAATTAAGCAATTGGTCAATGTGAACTTTTCTCTGCTCAGTGACTGGCTGTGTTCGATTGAAATGATTGGCATGTTTCAGAGTCAGAAGCATGGACTACCCTAAACCTACTTTGATCTGAAGATGGTCAGGGCTTGTGAGTAAATATGAGTTGCTTTTAAAGTAGACATGGAACTGATTGCAGTTGGAACAGATGGTGGTTTAGCAGGACTCATTTATGTTCATATTCAAACACATTACATACCACTCTATTGAGTTCTGGACTATCAGGATTGTTATCTTGAAAATATTCCACAGCCTTCTGGATTTTAGCCATGCAGCCTAAATATTCTTCTAATCTCCCTGTAGGACTATAATGGAAAAAAAGTAGTTCAGGAAGAAAGGTCAACAGACAAAGTTATACAGTATAAAGTTTTTTTAATCATTTTCCCCTGGAGACTAGAAAATAATTATGTTTATTCCCCCTCTGAAAAGCCTGCTCTCATTAACCAGAACAGGACCTTTGGTTCACCATTAATTGCTAGTTCAGAAGTTTTAGTTGGCAAGTTCTCTTTGAAACACTGGCATAGGTAACTGGTAGAGATATAATAGGAGGAGTGGACATTTTTTGACAGGGGGTATGTTTTTTTAATTTACTTTGTTCATTTATATACTACATATACATATATACATATACACGTGGCAATTCATTTGATAGTATGGTATGGGAGCAATCACAAAATGATTGTCACAATGGACATGGCCAGACACAAAGCTTTCCTGTATCGGAAGGCAAACAGGCAAGACTGCTTATCGTTTACATCCTCAAGATTTCTTAGGTGTTCGGTGCTAAGCAAGTACGTTCACTACCAAATACAGCTGTTGCTCACAACCTCCCATTGTGATTTTCTAAGAATACCTCTGTAACCTATGCAAAGGCATCCTTGGGGAATAAAAACGATGCTGACTATCAGCATTCATTCATTCATTCATTCATTCATTCATTTATTTATTCCATTTATTTTGTTAGGATTTTTCTGACTTTTTTGCTTAGGTTTCCACACACTATTCCATTGCAGTGTTTTCTCACATTGGCAATTTCTAGATATATGGAGTTCAACTTCCAGAATTCTTAAGAACAGATAAGCTGGCCAAAAATCTGCACCTCAGGGGAGCTTATATATTGGAAAATATTGTTTTGATTCAGTCACTTTTCAAAACAAGTGAAATTATTCTGTTTGAAAGAAAAATGAATATTTAAAGAAGAGCAAGGTTATTGTGTATCAACTTACCCTTCCTTTATTATCTTCTCTGTGTCCTTTGCTACATGGTAGTAACTTATAATGTGATCCAAACAAAAGAGAGTCTTCTCCACATTCTCCTGAAGACGCTGAAGATTTTCAGTTTGTTTATGTACAGGGATAATTGAGTTCTCCAGCTTCATCAAACGGCTTTCAAAGGACGAAAGTATTGAAACCTAAGCAAAAAAGTCAGGAAAAAAAATCAGTTATAGGCAACTGAGACCATTTTCTTCAACCATTTTCACTACTATCTGTTACTTTGCAGTTCTATCAAATAAAGCAATAGAACTCAAACTGTATGTATAAGATAGTCATGTTAGAAAATGTTCAACGTGCTTTATGAGAGCAAATGATCTTGATGGGTCAACTCAACATTCTGGAATTATTATCAAGGTTTGAGATTTTCATTAGACAATATTCACAGCAAAAACAGGGAAAGATCAAAACTTGCATTACACTGAAGCCATGAAACTCTGCCAAGATGAAATGTGAGAGAAGCTTACTGGGATGATTTCAGGTTGCACAAAAAAGCATAAATTATATAACCTTACCATATTTCTTGTGAGCTGATCACTTTTTTCTAAACTCTCTCTAATGAAGGACAATGTTTCTTCTTCCTAATGTTACAAAAAGAAAAGAAGAATACAATCACCGAAATAAATAATTTCAGAATATAAAATTAATGTAAGTTCCCAACAATATTTAATTGTCAAACAATGTAACACTATTCAGAGGAAAAGTAGAAATTCTTATCATTTGGCCACCAATCTGGCTGTTGATTAGCATGCTTTTATTTTAAATATCACATCAGAGTTTAATAGCTAAATTATATCCTGAATCTACTGTATATGAATATAATTTTAAAATAATCATTTATAAACCAAAAGTTCTCTTTATAACTTTGGGAGGGGGTACAGGTGAATAGAAGAACCAAGCATACTCTTCTACCAAAAGAAACTGTTTCTGATACCTGAAGGTATCAGAAAGTGATTCCCAACATTCTGGAGAAGTTGGCAAGCTTATTTTTTTAAGAAGTAAAAAAAAGATAGTACAAATTACAGCTTGGAAGGAAAAGCATTCTATACTTAGGGATTGATACAGAAGAACCCTTTTCTATGGATCTCCACAAATAGATCTCTGTAAACGAGGATACTCTCAAAAGTGGCCTTTCCACAAATCAGGCATCTTTGTAATGAAACAGGTCAATCTTCTTGATAACCCAAGTCCAAATCATTTTAGAGGTTTAAAAATTAAGGCCAACACTTGAACTGAACCTGAAAAACAACTGAAAACCAGATATACCAGTTAACAATCTTAGCTGCCACATTTTAAATCAACTGAAATGATTATCTTCAAAGATAGCCTTACCAACAATGCGCTTCAATAGTCTTAATGTGGTATATTCACATTGTTTACTGTAGTTGTCATTCTTAATATATATTTGGCAGTAATATCACCTTCATAATCACCATCCAAAGATGCAAGGACAGCTTATTATCAAGAAGTATTGTGCTAATCTGACCTTTCAAGTAGAATGCAATTCCTTCCAAGACATATTGATTCACAATCCTAAATCACATATTCTGTCAACAAACAGCACCTTTATCTTATTCAGATTAAATTTCATTCACTGTCACACTAGCAAATTCAGGTTCAAAAATATCAACCATTTCTCTGAAGTGATGTGACAGGATACAAATGAGCTGTATTTCAACCGCACTTCACTCTAAATGACTTCTGCCATGGTTTCATTCAATCACTCAGAGGGCAACAAAGAATTTTGTGGCCAAAGACATTCGTGTTGTCAAAACATTGTTCCAGAGCAACATTTTCTTACATTGCACAGCAATATCACACAGCAATGGGTTTTTTTTTCTTCCCCCCGCCCTCCTCACT
>JANHFL010003419.1:0-11328 GCA_032468155.1 Oxyrhabdium leporinum | reverse complement strand
TTGAACCGCTAGATTGAATCAGCAGAAGTGGCCTGCAGTTCAACACTCTAACCACTGCGCCACCTAGGCTCTATCTAAATGAAAAAGTATTTTCTGATGGGGCACAAATAATTCCTATTGATTTTTTTTCTTCTATGGTTTTTTTCTTAAGGCCCGGGTACAAAAATATGTGAATGCCTGGTGGGGAAAGAGAGTTTTATAAAGTAAACTTTAAATATTGAATAAAGCACGATGCAAATTTACTGTTCTTTTCCCAAACAGATGGCATAATTTGGCTGAGTAATTTCTATTTAGTGAAGTCAGTCAGACTTCGGTCTTTTGGTCATAGAAAGGCACATCCCATTCTATTTTAATGGTTTTACACAAAATTGATGGCAGTTTGTAAAAAGTTTTCTGTAAAATTGTCCACTAGATGTCCTTATATACCAGTTTGAAAAAAAAGAATAACAAGGGTTGAATGCTTTGTTTCAAGCAATACAGTATTCAGTCTTATATTTAGGACATGTCATTTGTAATTTAATTGGGACATTCCTTTCAGGTAGGGGGCCAGCTATTCTTGATGCAGCTCAGATAAAAGTAAATACTATGTTCTGAGTGCTAATCCACTTAGCAAACAGCAGTGCACACACCACAAAAATGTGTTGGAGAATGGGGAAATGAAATATCTGGCTGAGAATTCACTGATTCTTTCAGCTAGAGATACTGCAACATAGAAAGATTTTTCAGTTTAGGTCTCTGAAATAAACTGATAATTCTTACCATTTTTACATGATTCACACTATTTAATAGTGGACATGTATAGAAAAGATGGAGCTTGCAGTTTGCAAAATATGTTAACAATTTTTTTGCTTGAAGTCCCAGATTTTTAAATTACATTTTACAACATTTTAAAATAGAGTTTTTCCTTCTGATATAGGTTTTGCCATGGATACTATCTAGGATAGTGCATTAACAATGTGGTTGGTGTCATGTTCAGGAGATGCTGTTGGCATCTCCTGAACATGAGTGCACTTTCTCCCCTCTGGTCACTGAGGACCTTCCTCTTGCTTCACCCCACATGCCTCCTCCGTGACTGACTCATTCTACTTTTGCACACATGCTTAATGCTATTTGAAAAGTTGTTAAGCATGTTCAGAAATCACCTGTCTCTATGTGTCATTTGTCACTCTGGCAACTTGAAAGGTGTCTAAACCCTCCATCCCAGGCACCTGTCCAAGGCTGCCCATTATATGTTAAGGAAAGCAATTGATTGTTGTTTTTCCTGCCAGTAAATGACATTTAATAGGAGCGAAATCAAAGCCTGGGGAATCTACCAATGCCCCACATTAAAACTACAAGGGTAACACTTATTACCTAAGGCAGAGCAAAGTCGAAAAATATATGCTTCTATTTTACCTTACATAATTCTTGCAACAGAGAAAATGCCTATTCTGAGGCTCTCTTATAGGAATGCTTTGTTCAGTCCTGTTAGCCATATTTTTTCAGTATATTATTTTACATCAGAAGAGCATGTTTTTTTTCTGAAAATAGTAGGAATTTCTTGTAAATATTAATATCTTTTCAGAATCTCCAAAATCAAAACAATGTTTCACATTTGTTATATTTCTCTTTTCCATTTTCCTTCTTTCTGAAATTATCTGAAGGCATATTTCATTTTAACTGCAATCGTGCTGTATTATATTATGAAAAAAATTGTCCCATGCATTCAGAAGGAATAGAGAGCTTTTTAAAATAATATCTGAAATTATCTCACTAACCTTAGAGTAGATTTGAGTTCTTTTTTTTTTGTTAATTTAAACCCATATGTGAGACATGAATCACCTTAAAAGAAATCCCTGTGCCATGCTTCCTTCAATTTATAGAAAAATGTTACTTCGTGCCTTTTAGAATCAGTTATCAAGTACCACACATTTTAAAAAGCAGCAAAAACTAGTTGTTGATTAACTTGCAGGCCCTTGTCCTAGCTGAAAAGGGGGGGGGGGTGTAATACAATAATTTAGTCTTATCTAATCTGGAGGAGATCTCCAGTATGCTATTACACTACAGTCCCATAATTCCCAGCCAACACAGCCATCAGATCTAGAGGAAAGCTGATGAAATAGCTCCTCTTTAGACTCTTCCCTGCACCCTGGGAGATACAATTTCCTTGAGTTTCTCGAGCCATCCAACTGTCATTGTGGCAAAATAACAGTAATGTGGGTGGGCTTTATATCACTAAGAAGAGCTTGTGTTTATGTGGTCAGATAACAGTAGCTCTGAAAACTCCCTTTGCCTTGTGACTCTGATAAATAAAGGCTATTCATTTGTGGGGATTATTCATTGCTTTTGTGGTGCTGTATTCCTCACTAGGCAATGTTTGCTTGGGCACGTAAATCTGAGGAATGGGTCTGCTGTCTATTCATCTGGCATTGCCTGTGGAGATTCTCAATTATCCAGACCATGATTGTCCCAAAGATGCTGTTCAAAAGGCAACTGGACTTTCTTGTTGTTGTTTTTTCTTGAAAATGTTTCGCTTCACATCCAAGAAGCTTCCTCAGTTCACTTCTTGGATGAGAAGTGAAACATTTTCAAGGCAAAAAACCAGGAAAGTCCAGCTGCCTTTTGAACAGCACCTTTGGGACATCTGGCATTGCATTTCTTGCTTTCCTCTGCCTGTTTTTCAAAGCCTTCAGAAACTGCAACAACTTCCTGGTTACTATCTGACAAGAAGCATTTGAGTGTTTGGAAAGGGTGTGAACTGGACTGGACTAGAGTGGAGAAATAAGAGCTGCAGTTATGCTACTGCTGAAACGTTTTCCTGGTTGGCAAAAAGTGGTAAAGAGAATTGAAGCTTTTTTTTCCCCCAGAGAAGTCTAAGGATGGGGGTGGAAGGAAGAAAAGCTCCTATACATTTCCTCCTCCTTGAAGAAATACTCTGCAAGATAAAGGTGAAGAGCCAAATTCAGACAGAATTCCAGCGACAAAGTCACAGCTGGAAGGAAGAGAAGGAGGGGTACCGGAGAACAGAAATTAATTGTCCTACTGGTGGCCTCTTAAAGCCATACCAAGAAGCTGCTAAATGATTACAGCAATATTCTATTATAGAATATTGCAGTTGCTCAGTTCTGAAGAAAATGAATTGGTCGTGATGGAGCATTATCATAATAATTGGTGATATATAAAGCCTAAAAAATGTATAAAGTGATGCACAACTTCAATCATATCATTATACCAACATTACCTATCCTGCTGGTAGTTTTCTCTTTCAGGAAGTGAAAGAAGCCATAATAGAATCGGGTGTCGTTAACCTGATATTAATTAATAGGAACCTTTTCCAAGGAAATAGAAGCAGCAGGAACATTGAGGGAAAATGATAACGCATATTGGAATTGTTGATTGTAATAGATTACATGTCAGTATAGTTGAATGTCTGCCTTGGACCTTCAAAAAAGCAAATTTTAGTAAACGTTAGTAAAAGTCACATAGCAAAGAAGCTAATGGGAAGAAAACCTTAGAAGAGATGGGAATTCCTTAAATAAATCCTCAAAATATAATTTCAATGTGTTAAAGTAATGGAAAATACCATATATATACAAGGGACAAGGGACCTGTTCTTAGGTCTCTAAGGAAAGAAAAAGTACTGAATTGTACTCTTAGGCTAAAGCTCAGAATGAGCTGAGATTAGCAAAGAATGTTAAACACAAAAAAAGTTGTATTTGGGTATTTCAAATTAAAGGAAAGGAAATTAAAACATATCATACATTTGTTACTTTTTGGTAACAAAAAGTGAATTAACTTAACTCTTATTTTAGCTCAGTCTCCTGAGAGAAAAGGGTAGGTCTTTAACCAGGTGATTGTAAAAACCAGAGTTAAATGGCCAGGTTGAAGCTTGAGACTGATTGAAACATGGTAAGAATTATACCTATTTATTTTACAAAAAAACCCTACATCTCTAGGAGCAAATGAATTGTGTTCTACAATACTGAAAAAAAACCCTTGCTGGTAAACTTGCAAAACCTGTGTGCATGATCTTCAAGAAATCCTAGAAAACAGGTAAAGTACCAGTTGCTTGGAGGAGAGTAAGTGTAATTTCTCTTTCAAAGAGGAGAAAAAAGACCTAGGGAATGACAGTCAAACTGAAATCAATATCTGAGGAGATTCTAGAAGAGATTGTAAAATGATTAATAAAACAAGAAGACATTATTTGCAAGGCGCTTAAGCTTAGCTGAATGTAATTACATCATTTTCAAAACTTCGAGTCATTGTTAAAATTCAAACAATGCATAAATATCAATAGCAGTATAATTTTTGAATTGCTTCAGTTCATTCACCAGTATATCCTCTTGTTTTTTTCATAGCTGTCTTTGATGCCAGAAAGATAAAGAATCCTCTCATAAAAGCTTTGCTGGAGTCCTATAATTTACATACAAAGACATAAATTGATTTGGAAGAAGCTCTTTCATACTTGCTGGCATTTCAGTATGATGATTGTAATGATTCTTGTAATAATAAAAACATTTTGTTAAGTCTCCACTTCTTCAGTCTGCAAATTCCTCTGTTTAATCTTAAAATTATGGATTATGATCTATATATTAGGTACAATTTCTACATTTATGAGATTGGTTAGCAATTATAACTCTAGCATATATTTTCAATAGGTTTTATGAACTGAAGAGTCATATTGTAAATATATATTTGTATCTCCACATTGAAAAGAAATAGTAATGATATGTACTCTTAAAATAATTCAAGAATATTTATACAGTTTCTTCTAGATAAAATGGATTTGTCTGTTTAAAGGGGTGGGGGGATCATATCTTCAAGTAGTACAATATCTCCTTCCACAATTTTCCAAAAATTATATTTGAAAATACAATATTATAAATCTCTCTTGTTTTCTTGGATTTCTTTTCCCAGATTCTGTATAATTTTGTTCATGTACATAGCTACTTCATTTTCCTCTCTATTTGTCTGAGGCCATAACTTTTGGCATTACATTTGTCTAAGGCCACAAGATACTAACATTCCAATAAATTTATATTATTACTTTTAAAATATGTCACCTGAAGACATATAATGTACTGTCTTCTTTCAGCCCATCAATATCAGTTGAGAATGTATTAATGTATCAGTCCCCAAATTAATTTAGGTGCCATAGTTGCTTCAAAATGAGATAGGTGGCAAATAAGTTTAATAAATTAGTAAATAAATACTAATGCCCATGGATACTCACAGAGGGGAGTCAAAGCCTGTTGTTCCTATTCAGACCCACAGAATCTTGATGGCAACACTTGATTGTTCAGAGGTAAAGATGTATGAGATTGTTTGCATTTTGTAAGCCTTCCAGAGTCGCTTACTGGGGAGAGGGGCAGCATATAAATTTAATAAATAAATAATAAAATATTGATAATACTTAGTTTTAGTTGGTAGAATTGCCTAGTAGTTTCTCATAGATATTAAATGTGAATAGAGAGAGTGTAGAGCTCTAAGGATCTGTAGATGTAGAGGTCTGGAGCTTTGTCTTTCTCATCCTACCAATGCAGGTTCAGAGGAAGGAGGGGAGCCAATGTAACACTTTACCTCCTACTCCTAATCCCTAATTCAGAAGGTATCAAAAGATGCTGAAAATCAAGAAAAACTAGGATGGAAGCAGCACCCTATTCCAATCCTGCTAGAGATCATCTACACATATGATCAGTGCCATCACAGTACAGTACTTTGTGTCAATCTGAAACTTAAGTGACAAGATCTAGGTACTACTTTCTTCCAGGGCCTTCTGACATGGTAAACTGACCGTGTCTGAGGAGGGACAGCCAGTCTGGTCTAGTGGTTAAGGCATCAGGCTAGAAAGTGGGATACCATGAGTTCACGTTCTGCATTAGCCATGAAAGCTAGCTGGGTGACTTTGAGCAGATCATTCCCTCTCAGCCCAACCTACCTCACATGGATGTTGTCTTGGGAAGGTGGAGGGGTACCTGTTGGATATTTCACTGTCTTATTTGTAAAAATAACAAATGCAGGATCCTTCTGCAATAGTAAGTAGGAAAAATGAGTTGTTCATGCTTTCAAAGTAAATAGATTGGATTTTATATAGATCCAGAACCCATTCCCACTGAACCTAGAGAACCTGGATTCAGATTAGATTTTTTTAAAAGTTTGATGGCTTTCCAGATCCCCCAAAAAGGGCACTACAGTAATTATTGCTAACAATTCAACTTGATGAGCGGCCCTAGTTCTAGCAGGAATAATTTTTTAAAGTACATGGGAGACAACAGAATGCCATAGGGAATTATTTTAAATAGTTGGGTTGAAAAAAATGTTGGTCAGCATGGGTTTTTTAAAAATTCCCTACAGTACTGTGACTTCTAGAAATGCTTTTCCCAACTGCTTCTGCTCTATAAGTAAATCAAACGAACATACAATTAATATTTACAAAAGATGCCCTACAGGATAATGGAAACTAAATTGATTTATTCAACTGGCTTGGTTTAACTGTACAGTCTGCTTTACCAAATATGGGTTTTTAAATGTGTTTTTGAAAGTGTTCTTATTCAGAGAGGAAAACAAACAAATCATTTCAATGTGATTCATCAGTTATTATGGTAAAGTAGCATCTTGTTACATGGACAGTTTAAAGGAGAATATGAAGAATTTTCCACAGTGCTTCAGGGAGCCAAGGAAGGCATGACTGAGGAATATCTCTTAGAAAGTACTGCTGTTTTTTTATTTCAGTAGGGAGCTGAAATTGCATACAGTAGGATCAGCAATGTGTCTTAGTGAATATGTTTGTGCGTGCATGAATGTGTGCATCGATGCATATATCAGTATATGTATGTATGTATGTATGTATGTATGTATGTATGTATGTATGTATGTATGTATGTATGTATGTATGTTTCAGGACAATGTATGTGTACATCAGTATAAAGACTATGGAAGAGTTGGTTGATTTGTCCAGAGTTACTGCATTGTTTAAGAAGAAAACATTCTTGGAAACCTATTGAGCAAAACTAGATGTAATGGTTTGTCATTTGTGAAAATGCTACAGTCAGATCAAGACAGTATAACAAGCTTCCAAAGTTCACATCTTAGGGACTTTTCTGGCTGATACAAATTTGCTTTGATCTGATTCTGAGCATAAAAAGATAGTCTCAATCATTTGATCTTCACAACTAATTGCTTTCTTTTTTTCTGCAAAATGAAATTAGGGCTGCAAGATTTAATCAAGATAATTAGAAGATTCATCAACTAAAACATATAATTACAGATTAAAACTTTTCCCCTGATAATTAACTGAGCTAGGATCAATGAACACACAGTGGTACAGATTGTGCAGATTGAGTTCAAACAAGACTTTTAAACCTGTGCTTTTTCACATTATTGATGGGCTCTGGGATGTGAATGAGCAAGATCCTTTGCTCCAGCTTAAAATGCTAACCAGAGCCCTCTTGATCTGCTAGTACTCACAGAAGATCATCAGTTTCCATTATTTCATTGTTAGGGTGCTTCCCTGTTTTGGAATTATGGTTACCACAACTACAGATTTGTAATTCCACATCAAATTAATTTTTTTTAAAAAAAAATCCAAACTAGTTTGAAAACTGGCCTTACTGGAATCCACCAAGTTCTGCATTAGGTCTAGAAAGCTTCTTTAATATTTAAGCCATTTTTAGATCCAGGAAAGCCTTTTTGATTTGCATCACAATGATGCAAGCAGTTGGCAAATCTGGCCACAGATTTTGTGAGAGTCAGAAAAGTCAGAGAGTCCCAAAGAACATAGTATTAATCATAGAACGTCCTTGACAGTGATACAGCTAAAACCTTTGGCCTGCCTTTTTTGTTCCTTCCTTTGAAAGTTGGAGTTTAAAAAAAAGTAATTAATTACCTGATAATGCTTTACAGCTTCCTAATGTTTACAGACAGGTACAGACTTCAACAGATAGAACCGCAGAAAAAAAACAATTGCAACTAGCCCGTCTTCCACAGAAGATCTGCATATTGCACAGTCAGAAGGAGGGCTGAGAAAATAACTACAGACCTCTCACATCTTGGACATAAACTGTTTCAACTCCTCCCATCAGGATGCTGCTATAGGGCATTATGTGCCACAACAACTAGACACAGGGACAGTTTTTTCACTTATGCCATCACTCTGCTGAACACCTAATCCTCACAGTACCATTTTATATCTAAGGATATTGACCCAAGTTGTATGAATGTAGAGTTATTACCTTTCTCATCTTTTCTACCACCCACTCTTATCAATATCATTATTATGATTACGATTATTCTGTTACTTTGCATGTAGACTGAGAGCTCCTGCACCAGAGAGAAATTCCTTGTGTGTCTAATCATACTTGGCCAAATATTCTATTCTATTCTATTCTATTCTATTCTATTCTATTCTATTCTATTCTACTCTATTCTATTCTATTCTATTCTANNNATTCTATTCTATTCTATTCTATTCTATTCTATTCTATTCTATTCTATTCTATTCTATTCCATTCCATTCTATTCCATTCCATTCCATTCCATTCCATTCCAGGCACTTCTATGCATCATAGATGATGTATGCTCCCTTCCTCACCCTTAGAGAATCAGTGATAGAGCCCAAAAATCAGCATTCCAGCCAACACTTTGTCCCCCCTTTACCTTGCTGTGTTTTGTGGTTAAGGATAGTGGCAAGAGAAGCAACAATTCATCATGGCACCTTGACTTCCAGGAGAAGGAAGAGAAATTCCTAAGAGCCAGAAATTAGAATTTCCCACCAGTCATCAACTACTGATCCCACAACGCCAGAGGAAAGACTGCAAAAGTATCTTCATAGGGTTTCTTTCCTTTGGGGTAGAAGATGAGTTGATTTAATTTTTGAACCAGATCAGCTTGTAAGGACTGATAGAAACTCCATGATTTCATAGAGATGAAATGTCAATTTCAAACTGATGCAACTCTTGCAAATGGAAGTGACTAGGACTCGTCTAGAATAGCAGGAAGCCTCCAGACCCACTGTGGTGGATTCTGAGATATTTACTATTGGGTTCAAAGTATCCAGAATTGACTCTTTCATTTTTCTAATGTTTGATGAACTTTCTAACTGTCTGACGTTTTTGTCCTTTTGTTTATTTAGGCACTTAATTCTACATTATGTGATACTATTGAAGGAAACATTTTTATCAAAAGGTATCTGAAGAAAAGGAAAAGTCTTCTGTGTTCTGAAGAATAGACAGATCTTTCTGCTAAAAACATTTGTTTAATTTGTTCTGTCCAAATAGATAGATGATAGATGGATGGATGGATTCATTAATTGATAGATAGATAGATAGATAGATAGATAGATAGATAGATAGATAGATAGATAGATAGATAGATAGATAGATAGATAGATCATACATACATACAATCATACATAGGCACATACACTTACATATCTGTATAATTTAGGGCCTTTCATACACATGGCTTAAAACAGGACTTGCAATTGGGGAAACTTCTATTGAGCAGGGTGCTCATTTGCATTATAAATGCAAATGACTGAGAGTCTCCAGGGCAATTTAAACCTCACGTATAAACATGCTGTTTGGGTTAACATAAAATTACAAGATTTTCATTATTTGGTTGAAACCAAGGACACTTTAGTCTGGGAACTCCCTTTGTGATTCCCCCCCCCCTTTCGTATGACGTTATGATGGTTTCACAATGAAACAATGTGTGAGAACAAGCTTCCGAGTGCCAACTGCACCACTTTCCCATCTCCCAACACGCACTCTAATCTTTTTTATCTTGGCCATCACCTTTGAGGGTGATTACACTTTACCCATAAAATTGTAAGTTCAAGGTTTTCAAAACATTGGAAAAGTTTAAGTTCTTCTCTCCGAAGTGGTATGTAAGAGAGGCAGGGCTCAGAATCTATCAACATGATGCAATTTCCCCCCATTGCTAGATTATTTGTTTACTGAACTTAAAACATTTATACCCTGCCTATTCTCTGTAGATTTTTAGGTGGCTCACAATATTCATAAAAACATAGAAATTATTAAAGGACAAATAGTGGATAAAAAACTCCAGCATTTAAATTATTTAAAACAACAGTTTGATAAAACCAGCAATAAATTATAGTATAACAGAAAGTTTCCTAAATCATCTTAATTAATTTCTATAAAGCTGCTTGTAAGGGAATAAGGCATGCCTCCAATGCAGATAGTCTGAATCATACCACCGAGACAGATTTTGAGGGGTGTTGTTAGAGCAATCAAACACATTCCTCAGGTCTTAAAAGAAAGAATATTTATGAGCAAAGATAGTTGTTCAGGCGTTCGATCATAAAACATTTTAGCAAGTCCGATTCAATATTCTGGACCTATATTCTGTTTGCACATGAGGGGTGCCTTCGAGTTTTTGATTCCTGGTGATTGCCTGAACAAGTTCCTGCAGTTTTCTTGGCAAGATTTCAGAAATGGTTTGCCCTTGCCTCCTTCTTGGGGCTGAGAGAGAGTGACTGGCTCAAGGTCATCCAGCTGGCTTCATGCCTAAGGCAGAATTAAAAGCTTCTCTCATTTTAACCTACAACAAAATCCCTGTGAAGTCATTTGGGATGAGGGGAATTCATTATTCAATTCCTTATGTACAGTCATTCTAAATATTAGAATTCTGTATTTCTTAAAGATTTGAGACAGCCAATTTTAGCTGGTGCTATAGTAATTAGTAATTCTTAAACTTTCATGCTGACTAGAAATTCACTCAGTTGTTTTCCCATTGTATAGAATTTGTTATGTACAAAATTAAGTTATCCATCCCAGAACAATTATTTTCTCCCCAGATGGACCATCTCTCAATACTCAGATTGAGCTGGTCGGCATGGAAAATGGAACATTCTATGTTAAAATGGAGCTTTCTGCAAATAGACCACTTTATTTTGTATATCTCAAGCTTAGAAATCACTAATGGTAATGGTTAGCAAAATGTAAATTACAGTGAAGTACAGTAGTTATATTATTTTGCAGGTCACCATAGCAGGCTCTGTATTATTTCTAATGCTAATCTTCTATATCATCCTACAGGAGTATATAAGGGTAAGAGCTGCTATTAAGGCCTACCTCGTGGCGATTCGTGCGGCGAAGTGTAAATACTTCTCCACACTAATTGCGTCTGCAGATAATCGCCCAGCGACCCTCTTTAAGGTGAGCCTCCTCCTCCTGGGGGAAAGAGGAAATTGAGGTCCACCTAAAGGGGCACACTGAGGAATTTGCGGATTTTCTGGAAGACAAAATTGCTCGACTTCGTTCCCAGTTAGATGCCGGCGTGGTTGCTGGTCTGGTGGAAGCCCCTGAGGCAGGTTCTTGCCCTGTT
>JANHFL010003418.1:111547-127054 GCA_032468155.1 Oxyrhabdium leporinum | reverse complement strand
TGCAGCCATGCTGGTTTCTTATTGGATTTCTTGTTTTTCTTTCTCAGTGGTATTGTGCTGGTCTGGGCTTTTATAATTGTACTTTTCAGAAATTCCCAAGATTCTTGATTTGTTTTCCCCTTTAGGATTTTCATTCAAGGAATTTTTTCCAAGTTCTCTCTGAGTTTATTAAAATCAGCTCTTTTAAAGTCTAGGACTCTCATGTCACTATTTTCCATTGTTTGTATTATGTTGAATTCTAGTATGACATGGTCACTCTCACCCAGGGTTCCTGCAGTTTCAACTCCTTCTATCACTTCTTCTCTGTTTGTAAGAATTAAGTCTAGTATGGGTCCCTCCTCTACCTTTTGGACAACAAAGTTGTCAGCTAGGTTGCTTAGGAACTGTTTGATTTCTCACTTGTTGCAGTTTTCCAATTGATATCAGGGTAATTGAAGTCCCCATTACTATTGTAGAGTGTTTTCTAAATATATTTGTTAGTTGGTTGGCAAAAAGGACATCTTTTTTTTTTGATTGGGCAGCCTATAGTATACACTTATGGCCATGTCATTCTTTTTTTCTTTTATATTGACCCATATGCATGCTATAGGGATTTTGTCTTCGGTTTCATGTATTTCTGCAGCAATATAGTGGTCCTTTACATAGTGCAACTCCACCTCCTCTTTTATGGGGTCTGGTTTTTTTGAACAGTTTGTATCCTTTTATCAGTATGTTCCAGTCGTGGGTTTCATCCCACCAAGTTTCTGTTTTTCCAACTATATCATATCTGCCTTCATGTATTAGTAGTTCGAGTTCACCCTGTTTGTTCCCCAGACTTCGCGCATTTGTATATAGGCAATGTTAGTTTGTTGGTTTATATGATACATAAGAATATTCCCATTAGGTTGTTTCAAAACAATTGATTTAACAAGACCACTCTGTTGGCTCTAAATGATGCAGGTTAAGAGAATAGAAAATCTCTACAAAGAATAGTCATATTTATATATCCATTAGACTGTATTATATTTGCAATTCAATGGTTTTTACCTTATGAAACTTGAGAAGATTTTTAAATAAGTTTCCTAACTATTTATAACAACAACAATAACACCTAGAGGATCAAAAAGATTACATAACATGCCTTATAACTGGGTCATCAGGGGGTGAAATAAATTGACCTAAATGGCTCAAACAATTAACACAAAGAGGGTTAAAATATCTCTTTTTACTTTGAGCTAAACTAATTTTAATTCTTCTAGTTATCTAAGCAACCTACCTGTTAGGTATATCTGTGGCATTTTATGTTTTACCCAGGCAGTCACATGGGAGGGGAGGATGAACAAGGGCAAACAAGTGAATACAGAGACATCTTATACTCTGTGGTTATGCCATTGTAACTTTTCCTCTAGTAAATAAAGGCACAAATTGTGGATGGCAGTGAGCACCTTTTGAAAAAGATCTTAAAACAATTACCATCCAATTAACAATTAATTAATTAATCCACAACAACCATCCTTACTTGTGTCTTGCTAGTGCATGACCAGACAACCAACTGGGCACATAGATAACTGGATTTCTGCATCATGCAGCTAGGAACAACAGATTTGGTTATTTCATTATTAAGAATAAGTCATGGAAAAACCTATGTCAAAAAAATGACTTGATGGTACACAATCAATTAATAAGAAGAAAGCTAATCTGAGAAACCCTAATAGCATTGGAAAATGAAACTGCTAGGATATTTTTGCAGAAAAAAGCCGTAACTATAGCAATGTACTGTCTTTTTCTGATCAGGACAACATACCAACCTTTTAAAGACAGTGTATCCACCTTTCTAGTCAAATGAGCACTCAAATGGCTAATGAAAATAAAAAAGGAAAAGGAAAATAAAGGGGATGCCTAGTATTAGCTAATATTTACATATGTCTAAATACTGAGAGTGTCAGAGAAATCCCAAGGTAATTCTTTCCATTGGGGTGTAATGAGAGATGTCTACTTCATACAGGCTTGAGAACTGGTGTTCAGACAGCAGAAATATCTTCAAAAGGACCCTATCTTCAGACCTTAATTGCTCATAACGAGAAATCAGCCCATCAGATAGTCGTTCAGCACAATTATTCTGTTTCAATTAATTGCTCGGTTCGTACATTTTGCACAAATTGCATTTTCCAGAAAACAATATTTCCCAATCCCATATCTCTTAATAGAGGACAAAATAAATAAATAAATAAAAAATAGAACACATGGTAATGCCAAGCATACTGATTTAGTTATGGCATTTGCCTAACCACATGCAGACCCCAAGTTAGGAACCAATAAGAATAATATTTTCAAGGAGTGGGCAGATTTGGTAGCCTTTTGAAACATGTAAGAAATTCAGCTGCAACTAGTTTGGATGTCATGTTTTGAACCACATTTCTGTTTATTTTCAGAGTATGAAGGGAAAGTCTGAAGACAAGAGGACTGTGACTTATTTAATGTTTTTATCATGGGAATTTTTAAAGTTGTCAGTCTGTTGAGTATAACAACCTCAAAAGTATATTAGCATTCTACAAAAGGAATTTTAAGCTAGAGAATGTCTACTTAAAATTAATGTTTTTTTTATTTTGGGGAAAAAACAAAAGATATGAAAGTTTCTCAGTCAAGAATGACTGAGAATATTTTTCTAAATGTAGAATTGAGTTGGTTTTTATTATTGTTGAAAAAGAATGTTGTTTGCAGTTTTGTTCTATATTCTAAATATTGAAATCAGGGAACATAAGAATTTGGAGCTGGCCATTTACATTCTGTGTGGTTGCTTCCCTAGTTGCTGGAATTAAATTATTTATGCAAAGACTCAAAGACTACTCTTCTGTTCTTTAGTACATTAACTGCATGTTGAATAAGCAGTGGGGGGTGGTTGGGCTTTGTAGCCTTTTCAAAAGCTTCTTTTTAAAAAAAAAATATTGTCCATAAAATATGATAAAGATGTAAAGAAGTCTCTAAACATAGTTCCTATTGACTTCTGGAGGAGATATGCTTTTTAATAGTGATGGACGATTCCACTAGGAAAAACAATAATCTATAGTGCTAGTTCTTCAAAGGGCTAAAATGGGCTTAGCGGGTCTATGCTTTCCTCATAATGGAAATCTACTTCTAAACAGAAGAAAATTGCAGACAAAGGAGATAGAAAATAATTATCTTGCACTGAATCTCTCGATTTGCAATGGAAATAAAACTCCAAACCACATGAAAAGAAGCAATGAATGGATTTTCTTCCAATGGGGGATGAGGAGAGCACAGGCCACATGAGTCAAAATGAAGCATTCTAAAAGAAATTTGCTTTATAAATTTGATATAAGAATGGTGATAAAGGATTATTTAGGCACTGTGTATTTATCTATCACACCCATCTAGTTAAATAAAACTGGAATGCCCTCTATAATTTGTGATACCGACTGTTACCTTGAAATTATTTATCTGCAGTGAAAGCTTCCTACTGGATTCAGATAGTAAACATAATAGCAACAGGGATGTAATTGAAATTGTCACAGGGAGTGGGTGGAGGGAAATTAACTACTTTTCTATCACATCATATTTTCTGTGATTAGTATTTTTGAATAGGTACAGAACTAGTCATTTCATTATGTTTGGATACTTGTGGCTAATTTAATGTACATTTAGGAAGTTATTTTTATTTACGAGCTTCTTAAAATTACCATCATTACATCTATGTAATATCTGACAACCAACTGAACATGTTCAGAATACATAAAATGTAATCTGACATGTAATTTTTTGGGTTGCCCAAGTGTAGCATTGTTTTGTAGCATGTAATTCAAAACACTGCACATATAGTTGTGACCTGTATCTCTTTGGCCAAGAATAGGCTTTTATGTACAGATAGGGAATTTCTGTTCTACTGACCTAATACTACAGACCAGCCCATCTGGCTCACTAATCTTCTTCAAGTAAGATTTCATCACTGTCCAGCTTAATGCACCCAGAAGCTCCAGCTCTGATTTGATTATTCTGCTTCTTTCCCACATTGGGAAGTACTGGAAGGTTGAAACAGCTGGATTTTGCAATTGTAAATTCCAGCTCTTGTTTCTTCTGGTCAAATGAAGACTAGGAAGAGTAGAAGACTGAGCATGATGAGGACATGGAGAAAATGCTCCTGGAACTCTGCTATTTGTCACTCTCTGGCCTGTAGAAAATGTAGGAGGAGTTTGTACATCTACTGTAGATCTGTATTACTTTCAGTGCAATACTATTGTTGTAGTGTTTATATCAGTTTGCTAAAATGTGTTTTAACTTGTGTCCTAATTTAACTAGAAATTGAATGTGGAGGTGGAAATTTTAATTTAGATGCTATCATGCAACTGATATGTAATAATTGTTGTTGTTTTAAATAGCATAGGAGATTATACAAGTAACAAACCAGCTGGATATGGCCATTTTTCCTGGATACTTTCATTATTTGTATTGAACTTCTGTATATTCTAGCACAGGATTTAATCCAAATTATTTAGCTGTTTTCTTCTAGGGCAAAAAAAAGTAGCTATACTTTTCACTGGCTATGGAAAAGATCTCTTATGCTTCTAAAAACTTACCAAGGAAATACATTTCATTACTTTCAAAATATTGTGGATTTGCATGGAAGGGAGGCAATCACTCACTGCAGGAAATTCAAACTTTGCAAAATTAAAAATAGATGGAATATTTTTACACTAATTTTGGCTAATAATGCATTGTTATCTTTAAATGTTAAGCTGAAATACTCTCCAAAGCTTTAAATTTTAATTTTGTTATTATTTTTTATTCATGTTTCTGCCTCCCTCCAAAAAAACCTGATTTTTATGTTAAGGGTTATAGCTGTGTTCATTTATAACAATAAAGAGGATAGAAAATGATTGTCCTTTTATTGGCTTAGGTAATCATATAGCTTTCTATTTTCATTATAATCTTCATTTAACTTGACTGACCCCTATAGTTCTCAATAATGATTCTCTTCATGCAATTTGGTACACTATTATGGATGAGGAAACTCTTTGGTCTCCAACCTGAAAATGTGTTTTGGAACTGATGATACAGGCGCCTCACAAATATCACTGTAAATGACACTTTAAATTGCAAGAACCACTTAGAGGGTATGGCAAATTATGTAGTTTAAAACATAGTTGTCTTATTCAAAAATAAGACTGGTCATACATCCTTATTTAGTCTGGTCACAGTTAACTATTAAGGCATTATTGCCTACTGTGCTTTTTATTTATGTTGTGTGAATTATCATGCCTGAACTCTTTCTATTTGTTCTACAACTGAAGAAACTCAGGAAACATCTTTGCTAAACATCTTGCCTAAGGGATAGACAAGAGTGGGGGCTTAGTTCAGTTTTCATGTCCTGTTGTGAGCTTCCCAAAGATTTTAGTTTTCTAAGTTTTTTTGACCTGATCCAGTAAAAAACATGTATTGGATTAATATATCATACTAGTCCACTGTTTATTGAATGAAATGAAAAAAAAATGGTTTCATACATTATGCTATCACATAAAGCATGATTTTTCTTTGATGGGTTTGCATATCGTGCTCAATAAATCATACACTGATAAAGCAAATGAAATACTAAATTAAATTGGTAAGTATCAAAGTGATTCCTATCTAAGGAATCTAGGCTCTAAGTAAAATAGTAGCATCAGGAAAGCTGCATTAGGACTGAGCTTGGCTTTTGTCTGTGGGAAAGAGAAGATTTTTAAACTGAGCAATTACTTAATATGGAAGCACCCACCCACCCCACATCAAAAATGAACTCCAATCTTATGATTTAAATTGGATACTTTGATCATTCCTAATATGGAAGAAGCCTTTTCTTCTTGTAGAAACACTTAGCATGTCAGTAAATTGTTTGGACAATGAGCAGTTAGAAAGCAGAATACTGGATGCATTTTCTTTAAATACCATGGAGATTAAGATACTTTGAACCACCTTCAGTTCTAATGGATTTTATACAGATGCAATAATACACTATTTGCCCTGATAAGATAGTAGAAAAGATTCTACTGGGAATATATAGAGCCATACACATCCAAAGAAGGAATCTGCTACTTCCGGACTGCTCTGCTTTAAGATTTAAGAACTACTAAAGCTTTTTATTTAATGGTGCAATGAATTGTCATAGACTATGTTGCATTTGAAAATAAAAAAGAAATCAGAAGAAATTCTGCTCAGTCCATTGTTTCTATAGTGAGCAGCTAAGTAGAGGGAGAGAGGACCTTCTCTGTTGTATTCGAGGGGTCAATGGGTAGTCATTGCTTTGCGATCCTGCATGCCCCATGTTGAAACAATGCAAGAAGAAAAAAAACAATTATTTTTAGCTGGCTTGGCAAAATGTGTCAAAATGCAAATATTATGATATTCACCTCACTTTTTAAGAGTTCTTCAAGAATCAATACATAGTCATTCTTTCCACAATGTAACAGTTGTTCAAAGTGATCTGAAGAAGTTCCCCCAGATGGAGCATGTTTTTTCAGACAAAGAAGGATACAAATATTTCCTACATTACATTTCCATTTCTATTTAGATCATCCTCAACAGATTACACCAAGAATCAACCAATGGTTAGTTAGACACTTAAAAATACAAAACCAGGACTTATTCAAGGTGCAGACATAATTAATTCTTTCAGTGGTAATAACTAGCAATATAAAAGAAAAAGACCTGGATATTCTGCAATAGAGGCTGCAAAGGGAGGGGAAAGAGCAGCTTTGCCTTCCAGGTCAGGTTTCAAACAAGGCAAAACAGCTCCCTCTGCCTTGCCCTTTTAACACTTAACCCTTCATTGTCTGTTTTCCGTCTCACTGCACTGCACTCATGTTTCTCCCTCTTCCTTTAAAAACTTTTTTCACAAGGAAATGTAGAAACTGTAAAGCAAAAACTGTGGCTCATTATCCTGTTTTGAATTTAAATGGCCATGCAGAAAGGTAGAAGACAGAGGAAATGCTGCTTTGCCAAGGTCACTTTGCAAATGGTTGCTCCACATGGCCCAGTAAGAATGGCCCACAATACTGAGTTCTGCAGATCTCCAGAAGGTAAGCAATGATTGTGATGGGTGGAACAGGGGGACAAAGCAGGCGCAGTGCCCTTGGGCACCCAGCAGGGCAAGGAGGGGAGGGGGGAAGAGATAAGTGGGCGTGCTTCAGCATCTCTGCAAAGTTACGAAGCTGCCTGGTCATTTGTAAGTGTGAATGACCAGATAACTTTTGTAAAATTCTTATCTTCGAATCGTGGTCGTACATGGCTTTTGGGAGGTCTGTTGTAACTTTGAATGGTCACTAAATGATTTGTCATACCTCGAGGATTACCTGTAGTGCAGTTTATGCAAAATGATAGAACATAACCGGGATAAAAACTTTAAATATTCAAATAGCTGTGGAATTGTAATAATGAAAAATTTCAATGAACTAACATAGGGAAACTCCCAAACTATTAGCAAACAAAATCCAAAGTGTTCTTTTAAGGGTAATTTATTCTGCAAATAGGTGACTTATCTTTTTCATCTCTGTCCTTTCCCTGAACCCTCCTTGCAACAAATCATAGGTGAATCTGGAAGACATCAGTAAATTACTTGTACTTACCTATAAATTAGGTAACTATTCATTAACCAATGAAATTTAGGTTTCTCTTATATTAGTCTATGATTTGATTTGACTAGATTTCTCTACATACAACCTGCCTTTTCATAGCCAAACATAAAAGTTAAAATTTAAATTAAAGGTTAGGGAAGAGGATAAACAAATTCAAACTGAAATTATTCAGCTTGTCTCTAATTTTCATCAACTGTTGGGTTTGCCATCTTTACCCATAATAATAAGTAGCAACAAGGAAGGAAGATTTAAAGCATTAAAAAAGTAGTTTAAAAAATCCCATGTTATTATTACCAGTTCTACTGTAAAATTAAATCACGTAACAGATTTACTTTAATTTTTAAAATGCAGTTTATTTGTTTATCAAATTTCTATACTGCCCACCTCACCCGACTCTGAATAATAATAATAATAATAATAACCCTATGAATAATCAAATCACATTATGGGATATCTTAGATCTAACATCCCTATAGCATATTACAAGTGCTATGAAGTTGAAGTGATAGTCTGAACTTCTTACTCTGTACAGGATATCATTTTGTTATATATGATTTTAATTAAAACTTTTATACAAGAAGATAAAAGCTAACAGAAAGTAAGAAAGAAAAAAGAAAAAAAAACTAAGAAAAAGCAAAAAGTGCAAGAGCAGGAAAAAAAGTTAAAGATAGAAAGGAAAAATGGTATAAAGAGGTAATTTCTGATACTCTTCACAGCAATATATACAAATATATTTGACCTCTCTCTATCAAGTTATATCGTATTACTTTTCTTTATATAATCTATCCTGTTTAATCATCAAAACCAAATTCATATTTTCAAGCTTGTGTAAAAACTCCATAAGAGGCTTACAGTCAACAATAAATGTAGATAAAGTCTTTTCTCTAGTCAAAGAAGTCTATCCTTTTCAGCAAAATCTGTCAACTCCACCAACCATTCCTCCAACATCAATAGTGTTAAATCTTTCTACATCTGTGCATATAGTAATATCCCTGTAATCATATAATAAAGTAATATCCCATGGCATTTTTAACTGGTTATTCATTAATCTTAAAGAGTGGTGCAGTGGCCTAGAGGAGCTCTCGCCTCGTAATCAGGAGGCTGTGAGTTCAATCCTAGGTAGAGGCAGGTATTTCTCTCTCTGGGCACAATGAGTAAACATCAGCTGCAAACTCTGCATTGGTGACAGGATGGTCATCTGGCCAGTAAACACTCAGTTCCATTCAGTTGCTCCGACTCCAACCCGCTGCAAGGATTACAGAGTCATTAAAAGATTAAAAAACATTATTCTTAAAGGGAAAATTATTGGCTTCAATTGAATATTGGTTTTTAAAACCCTCTGTATTAAAATGTGTATTTGGATCCAAACTTTTGTTAGGCTTTTTACATGTACACCAACCGTGAGATGTTTCACTTCATAGTATTCATATTTCCAATATATCTATTTGAAATCCCTTTAGACATTCTAAATATTCTGTGTAGGATATCATTGAGCACATGAGGAAAAAAGAGTTCTGAGCACTAGCCTTATCCCAATAATCTACGAGCTAGTTGGAATAATACGTTGGGAGCAGTGATCAATTCTGAGATATTTTCTGAGAAAGTCAATGGATGAATGCCTGAGCAGATGCTCACCGGAGGTTTAAGTGGGGGCAGATAATGTAAGAAAATCTTATACCAGGTTACAATAGGTAGTATTTAGCATTGTTCCAAACCACAAGAGTAATCATTCTTGTTCTGAATAGTGTTGCTCCTGCATAGAGCTTGAATATGACTGAATAATTAAGAGCTGAGCTAACTATAGAAATCAGAATAAAGAATGTTGGAAATTGAGAGAAAGATTTTTGATTAGACAATGGAATTCAACTCTCCAATTATTAAAAAATAGCTGAAAATAAATTTGCAGATGGTAAAGTTATTAGTTTTTGTTATGGACAAAAAGAAAAATGACATTCACACAATCTGTTTTCTACTTTTCAGAAACACATCAACATGGTACTTTCATAAAAATATCTGATGCATCTCTCCATCACTATAACTTATGCTTATTTCTCTGTTTTATTTGATATATCAACATTTCTGGAAAGGTCACAAATAAATGAATAGAAAGCACACAGAAAGTAAAGCAAACTGTTTTTACTTCTATATGGTTAATATTATGTTTTTACAAGACAATCAAATCAGTGCCCTCAGTTAACATCCAACTTGACCATATTCTCATTTAGTTTCTAAAATGCCTTAAATCTTATTCCAGATGTATAGTAAATATATTACATTCTGGAAAAGGATTAAAACTAGGAATGGCCATATGCCAACTTGTCAGATGCAGACTTGCAAGCAGGATGAAATAAGCAAGAAATTGGTCCAGAATCATGAGGGTAGGCCTACATGGCATGGAGAAATAATGGGATCTGATGGATAACAAAAAAAGATTAATTCATCACACTCTGATAAGATCCCAGATGTTCAAAGTATATATATAATCAGACACTAGAACCATAAATGACATCCCAATATCATTATATATCTTTCCTAGGCTCATCTTATTAAATCAGTTTCAATTTATGTATCAGGTATATGATATTAACCATTTCCTTCTTGAAAGCTGGAGTTGGAGAAAGTTGAAGATGGCATTATGCTATTATGTTATATTTGGTTTCTCATACCATAAAGGAATGATAATTGCTTTGAAAGTTAATCTAGTTTTAAAATGTATTTCTCTTGAAATCTTAATAAATTATATTATGCTAATTAGAATTAATTTCAGTTTCAAGGGCTGTAAGAACCAAAATGCTGAGAAGATAGAAACCAAAAGAAAGGTGTAAAGAAAAGTAGTGAGAAAAAGGTCAATGATGTTTCTCCACAAGACATCCTGTACTTGATTGATTTTTCAGTAAAATGATTGATTCCAATCAACCAACATTTTAAAATGTTTGAAGAAATCCTGTAATGGGTTTCTAAATTTATTATTGTCCCCATGGGCCACTATTATTGAAATCTTACCAAAGATTTCAGAGTATGCAACAGGATTTTATTATTTTGGCTGATGTTGTTAACTTCCTCTCTTAATGCTAAAATGCTCCAGTAGAGAGGTGCAGTCCTGAATTAAACATTGAACAAAATAAACGTATGCTTGGGGCAAGAAGGGTAATTTGTCCCCCTAGATATCATGATCTTAACTTATTCACTTCCACACTGAGCTCTAGTTTTCAGCACTTTTTGGATCTTAATATCATGCCAGTTAAGCAATGAAAGGGCCAAGAGCAATCATTGCTTAGGGCATCAGTTGGCTTACATTTGGTCCTGGAGAAATGCTATCATTAATGCAAGAGAATAAAAGGCAGTAGCAAATTACGTTAACATCAAGCCACAGTCATATAATATTATTATAGAGTGACAGATTTGAAAGAGGACAGTTCAATCAGAATAAAAAAATACATCATGTTCCTTACATGTTCAGTAAAAAAAAGTAGGCAGCCAGTGTGAATTCACACAAACACATACAGAAAACCTAATAATAGCCATTTTCCAAAGGTGCATTGATTATCTCATGTTGTATCAACATGCTTGATTTCACACATCATCGTTGATTTCATTCACAGAGTAACCCTTTTACAAGATGAAACAGAAATACAATAGACTTGGCACCTTCCTGACATCCTATTGGTTGCTGTAAAGGGGAACATGATGAGTTCATGACTGACCTTTCCACAAATAGCACAGAAAGAGATCTTGTTTATCCACACACTTTTGCTTACAGTAATGCTTTTTGTTTTTATTAGCCTTTCAGTTGACAAATTAGAATGATGTCCTGGAAATAATTATTGGCTTTCTGTCATTTTCTTTTGCATAATATTCTGAGTGGCAAAGCAAATAAACAAAGCAATGCAAAGCAAAGACAGTCAATACCTTAGATATCAATTAATATATTTTAATTATACTGAAATTACTGTAATGTATTTGATTCTTGAGAGCCAAGTCTAATCAATGAATGCAAAACATTTTGAGGTTTTCACTGAATTTCTGATCAACATTAATATCACCGGTTCCCTAATCAGATTGCTAGTACTGATGACTACATCAGGCATTGTTGTTGTCTCCACTAGGTCAAGAAGTTTCAGAATCCATTTAATGCATGCATTATGATGATATTAGCATCCTTTGTGTGCTCAGTCACATCATTTATTCAATCTATCACTCAATAAATGCAGAGAACATCAACAGTCACAAAACCTCCGTGAGCCGTACATTAAATAAATGGAAAACAATCAATTTCAGAAGATTATACATAGATATATGAGCACTTTTAATACAATTTTATTATTTACATTTTCTGTAAAAGAGCAAATATTGTCCAAATAGATCACCAGAAGAGAAGTTCTATTATGGAGCTGGATCATTTCATTGCAAGAAATTCTAGCAAGATGGATGCTTTTAAAAATGCAGGTAATAGAATAAGAACACAGATATTTTTTTCTGACAAATAAGTTGATATTTCTAGGTACCCCATGATGTTTTTTTCCCCTCCATACACACCGCCACATTGAATTGGTACCACTATTTGGTTTTCTGCCTTGCTCAACTAATAATGATGCCAACCACAAAGAATGGAGGGCTAGCACCTCTTTCGGATGCTGCAGAATGCTTCATTTTTCTGAAGAAAGACATTCTTCCCGATGACAGTTATGGTCTTTTCCTTTCATCCAATCATTTTCCCCTGCACAAATTTCAAACCACCTTATTACTGTAATTGAGACTGGTCTCCTCCTCTTCCTCTTCTTTCATCTAACTGTTCGGCAGTAGCTCTTAAAGCACTGCATACTGTATAACCTTACTGAAACTCACATTGTGGAAAGAGATGTAAACCGCCCCGAGTCCTCGGAATGGGGCGGTATATAAATTTAATAAATAATAATAATAATAATAATAATGTGTACGGTGTCTATGGAGATTCTTAGTCATCCAGGTCACTGTTGTCCCAAGGGTGCTTTTTCAAAAGGCAACTGGATTTTGTTTTTGCTAGAAGACATTTTGCTGCTTTGACAACTGGAGGTGTGTTTTTTGTTTTTGCTAGATGTTTCACTTCTCCACGAATTCAGGTTGCCTAAGCAGAGGCAGGCTTCTGTAAAGTTCTTTATTGTTCTGTTAAATTCCACAACAACTGGCTCTACCACAGCTGGTAAGGTTCTACCCCAAACTTTCCTGAAGGCACTCACTCACAGACCCACAAACAAAAGCTAGTAAACAACAAACCAATTTGCAAAGGCAGGAAGGAAGTTTAAAGACAAGGTGAAAGTTCACAGAGTAAGGTCTAGAATTAAGGTCCACAGGGCAAGACAAGTCCATGAGGCAAAGGCACAAAGCAAGGCACAGGCAGAAACATGACTCAAGACTGAGTTTTCCCCAAAGCTGACAGAATGAATGTCAGAGCAAACAATTGTTCCTAACAAAGACATCTCCCCCAGCCTCTGCTTAAGTCAACCTAAGCCAGGTATTCCTTGTGAGGAGGGGTGGAATGATCTTCTCCTGAGCAGCCTCGCAGACTTTCTTTGAGCTTGCCTTTGTTCTACTCTCCATGCCTTTGGATCAAGTAAGGGAGGCAGCTGTTCTTCATCAGAAGGGATCTGCTGCATCTCAACACTACTGCCCATCTGCAGCCGATCCTCCCCCATGTCTGTGAAGGCAGGCAGCTCCTTGTTCAGTTGACCAATTCCTCCAGTCCCTGAGGGTCCTGGGACAGCATCACCCTCAGTCTCTGACCTCTCTAAACATTCTAGGGGAGACATGCCATTCCTGTCTGATGGTCCCAGTTCTAACTCCACCTCTGAACCAGGATCCAATGGGGTTAGGTTTAGGGTCAGTTCTAAAACAGCTTCTTGGATGAGAAATGAAACATCTTCTAGCAAAAACAAAGACACTCCAATTGCCTTTCGAAAAAGAACCTTTGGCACAAGATGTATAGGGATATTAAAAACAATAAATAAAGAAGAGGTGACAGATTATTATGTGAAGAGGGAAAAATTCTTATTTGATTTGACTTACCACTAATGGTATGCTACACTGCTCGATCCTCTTATACCTCGGCTTACAGCACAACATGTCAAGAACTTAGGCAAATATGTTACTGATGCTGTGGCTGTGTATTCATTTAGAAAAGGGCTAAAGAAGTTGCTCAGAGAAAAAAGGTAGAATTATTTAATTTTCAATCTTTTTAAATATAATTTTATTGAAGAAAATTTTAATGATAAAGCAATACAAATATTAGAAAACAAACAAAATAAGGAAGAATGGTGAAGAAATAGGAAAAAAATAGAAAAAGAAATCAGAAAGAAAAATATTATTTTTAAAAAGCTAACTTTTTAAAAAGTGGTTATAAATGCATTTATATTTTATCCTCTCTTTCTAAGGTTACATCATAATTTCTTATTTTCCTAATCTTTGGACCCACAAATCACATTATTTTTTTTATTTTTTTGGAGCAAAAAAGAGCAAAAAGGTCCATAAGGGATTTTCAGTTACTAATAAATGTAGTTGTTGATCTTTCTCTAATTAAACTAGTTAATTTTGCTATCTCTGCTAGTTCTTTCATCTTCACTAACCTGTCATCCATACAACCACTAACCAGTCCTCCATTGGAACAATAATCATACATAAAAACAATCTATGGGTCTTTTCTAATTGACTGTTCATTAATCCCAGCAAGAAAACTCTAATGTCAACTGAATGTTGGTCTTAGAATTATTTGTATCATTATATGAATTTGAATCCAGAAAATTCTGGCTTTTTAATTTTAATTATTTATATACAACTTTTACTAACGTATTAATTTACTTCTTTAAATAAAAAAGTAAACAATAACACACATTAATATGCAAGTCCACAATAAAATGACTTTTCATGTTGTTTGCTATTCTAATATAAACTTGAAGTATCTTTATACATTTTATACAGTTTTTCTCGATTCATATATTGATGGCACATCATTTTATAAAAAATCTTTTAGGTTATAACATATAATAATATAAATTTCAGTCCTTTTAATCACATATTTTCACTGTTCCATCAGCATTTTGTGTCCAAGGTTCTTTCACTTGCTCTTTTGTTTCAAATTTCAATAGAAGTTTACACATAATGGAGAATATTTCTGGCTCAAAGTTGAAATGAGGGGTGCTGATGAGTTAGAGCAATGAAATAACTACAAGAAAAGAGAGCACCAAAGAGCCTTCAGAAGTTTACACATTTTGACAAATATATTTTCATCATTTGTGTATATAGTTCAAATTGGGTTTTCTGATGCTCAATTCCAAATGTCCTATTATCTATCTTAAATCTCTCTCAATAAACAAAATCGACGTTTCCTCAGTCATTCAGAAGTCTATTCTAACTTACTTCAATATATTTTACCTTACTGCATTTTATTGTATTTTGCTGTGGCTGATGCTCATGCTTTGATATGATCAACTGACTAATCAATAAAGTATTGTTGTATTGTATTGTACCTTAAATTTTCTTCTGTGCCTATGAAACCATTGAAAACTAAATTCTTCTGCGGTCAACTGCTCTCTTGATTTCATCTTTTTTTCTCTGTGTTCTAAAACTCTTGATGAATTAGCCATTTTTCTTTACCTGCAGTCTCTATCCTGCGCTACGGAATGGAGAGTTGGTCTCTGACAGAAAACCACTTGAAGAGACTAGAAGCATTTGAAAAGTGGATTTACAGGCAGCTGTTACATATAAGTTGGGTTGACAAAATCAGAAATGAGGAGGTGATAAGCCACCTGGGAAAGCCAAGAGAAATAATCAAAACCATAAAAAAGCAAAAGTCAGAATATTTTGGACATGTGATGCGACACCCAGAAAAATACAGCATACTTCACTTAATCCTCCAAGGAAAGATTGAAGGCAA
>JANHFL010003418.1:88513-102566 GCA_032468155.1 Oxyrhabdium leporinum | reverse complement strand
CTGTGGTTTTTAATCTGCTGTAGGTTTTTTTCTCTACCTTGTTCTGCATAAACCAGAGTGTCATGATGGGAATAGTCTACACAAGGGGTGTCAAACTCATGTCATCACAGCAGTGACACATGATGTATCGGGACTTTTCCCCTTTCGTATGGCCAGTGCGTGACGCATCCAGCCCGCGGGCCACGAATTTGACAACCCTGGTCTACACAGATAGAATTATAAAAATATCTCCACTGTATTGCTACTTAATGTACATGCATATGTTTGGGGCGGAGGGGTATACGCATACATATACATATAAAATATTCATCTATTTTTTATTTCCTTTTATCTATTATTTTATCTATGTGCACGCACGCACACACATTTATAAAAGGAAATAAAAAATAGATGAAGTAAATTTAACAAACATTTAAATATCTAAAGATTAAAGGGGTAAAAAGAAATAATAATAATTTTAAAAAACCTATAGATTTCTGTCTCTCTCCTTTCTGTACATTTACTAATTTGTAATATCTGTTAGTATTCAGCTCCTCCCTAGGTTTATCATGCTTTGTATTGTGTTATTGTTTTTAAGCTTTACGCTGCCCAGAGTCAAATTGAGTTGGGTTGATTTATAAATCTTACAACTAAATATGTAACTCCATTTTAAATGTCTTTTTTAAAAAAATCTGCTTTACTCTAGTAAACTATATTATTCTTTCAACAGTATATTTTATTTTTTTAATTGTATGTATTTTAAGTTGTTTTTACTACTACTAAAATGTTTGAGCTGGGCTATTTCAGCTTATTCTGTGTAATGCAGCTAAAATGTATGCACTGATGATAAGACTGCTCTTTTTTTTTGTTCCTGGTGGTTTATTAGAAATATCCTTAGCATATCCTTATTTCTGTATTTGCATGTATATTTATGTCTCAGGTTTGGTTTCCCACTTTGAAATCTAGCGCAGGATAACATTTGCGTACCTTGCAGCATTGTTCTAAGGGTTAAAAGCATTTGAGGATAATGTGCTTTGTGGTTTTGAAAGCACTGTACAGTTCTTACATGCTTTTACTGCCAGCAGTATTCTGTGCTGTTAACTATGAGGAAACAGGTTGTGGGATATGGCATGCAAAGACACAGTTTTATGTTTTAATCCAAAGCTGTGCAGGTCACCATAAAGAACAGACTTGGAATGCAGAAGGGTGATTACCAGCAATTTAGAAGTTGCTCAGCAATGGGGAAAACTAGCCACAAGAACACATTAGCACATGATGCGCCCTGCAGGACAAGAACCGGTTCCATTTCACCCCAGCAACAGTGCAGTGTGGCAAGGACATCTGCGGGCTTTGATATTTAGTGTTGCGCTCTTAGATAAGCAGAAAGTTGTGGGAAGGAAGTGACAAGAAACAGTTTTCGTGGTCAGATAGAGAGTGTTGCAGGTGAATGGCCTGAGACAAACGTTATTTTAGCTTAAGGAAGTATTAGGGTAATACTTACCCTGTGTAAGAAGCGGTTTGAAAAAACAGTGCTGTCTAGCTTTTTGTCTCCCCACAGGACCGCCGATGCAAAAAGCAGAGAAGAAAAAAAAGTTAAGAAGATCAAAACACACACACACACACACACACACACAATCCAGAATACGCAACAGTATTAGGCTGTAAATGCCATCAGGAGAAAGAATCTAAACCACAAGGGACTCGGCCAAAATGCTTGCTTTGGTTCTTACAAAAGCAAGGTTTTATTAGGTTGAACAGTGCTCAGCTTACCAATAAATTGTGCTCCCGTGGGCTCATTGGAGCTTACTTCTAAGTAACTGTGAAAAAGCCGTAGCTTTTGGCTGCAAATAATATCCTTACCTTTTGTAAAGAAGAGAATAATGTTTTGCTTTTTTCAACCATTGCATCACCATTGGTTTAAGTAGCATTGAAACTGTTTGTTTGATAGAATTGTGGCCCAGGTTCATATTTTGGTGTGTCATTTATAGGAAATTGGCAACTAGAGAACTAGTATAGGGTGGTGGTTAAGGCGTCAGGCTAGAAACTGAGTGATTGTGAGTTCTAGTCTAGACAGCCAGCTGAGTGACCTCGGTCCAGTCACTTTCTCTCAGCCGTAGGAAAGAGGTAATGGCAAACCACTTCTGAAAAATCTTGCCAGGAAAACTGCAGAGACGTTATTATCTGTCTGTCTGTCTGTTTATCTGTCTGTCTATATCTGTCTGTCTGTGTATTTATCTATCTATGTAAAAACTTTATGTAGTCATCCATTTTCCAGACAACTCTGGGAGGCTCCCAATCACAAGTTAAAACAATACATAAAATCATATTAAAACTATAAAACTAAACACATTAAAACATTAGAGCCAACAAAGATCTGGTACCAAGTCAAACTTCTAATGTTTGAGAGAAAAGCCAGGTCTTCAAAGCCTTAAGGATGACTAAAAGGATGAAGGCCTGCTGAACATCAGGGACAGAGTGTTTCTTAGGGCAGTGGCTGCCACAGAAAAGGCACACACTTCGTGGCCCCCATTAGTTGGCAATATCTAAGAGAAGGGATTAGAAGCATGGCCACTCTATCTGTCCTGTGGGATGGGTAAATACTGTATCCTTAGGGAAAGGTGGTTGTACCATGTAGGGCTTTAAAGGTGATAACCCACAATGTGAATTGCACCCAGAAAGAAACTGGAAGCTAGTGCAGCTCACATAATAAAAGTGTTACATGGGCAAACTTAGGGGGTCCCACTGCTGCATTATGGTCCGGTTGAAGTTTCAGGGTGGTCTTCAAAGGGAGCCCCATGTTAAAGTGCATTGGAAATGATCCAGAGGCAGCCTCTGAGAATTGGAAACAGAAATAGTAAAAAAACAACAACCCTCTACCTAGCTCCTTTATTTTCATTTTCCTATAATTCTCCTCTTACTATAAACTTATCCAGGGCAAATAATCAGTTAATTTTATCTGCATCATTTTAGTGTATTAAATATTTTGAAAAGCAGTATTTTTTAAACATTTCTAAAACAAATATAAAAATAAGATATTTAAAGAAATGCTTCATAAAGCATCCTCATCGAGAACAAGTGATTCCACATATAGTTTATTAAATGAGAATCAAAATGTCTTGAAGACAGTAGCATTTAAAAAAAAAAAAAAACCTAGTTTCTGCTATCTTTAAGACAAAGCAATCCAATCTAGATTTTGGGATGCTATACAGTAGGAGGGAATACGTGTATATTTAGACCAGACTATTACTTCAAGTTTGGGGACTAGGATGGAGAGTTGGTGGCACCAAGGATCCTTTATTCTCTCCATGTTCTTTTTCCAGCCCCAGTCTCACTTCAACTTCAACTTTTGAAGTGTTTTTTGAAGGAAGATGTGCATTACTTATATTATCCAGGGCTGGTCTGCTGGGGGTTCGCGGGGGTTTAGGCGAACCCTTTGCTAAAACTCTGCGGAGTTTGGCGAACCCCCAAAACGCACTCCTGGCTGGCCCCCCCCACTCTGCCCAGCCCAGCCCTGCCCCACCCCACTTATACATCCACCCACTCCTCACCTCGTTTCTTTTGGCCACTCACGTCGGGCTCCCTCGGTCCCTTGTCGGCCTTTGCCAGCCCGGTCCCGGGTGCCCCAGCTCTGGTTTCCTTGCTCCCTAGTTTAAGGTAAGTTGCCATGACCCTTACTGGTGGGGAGGGTGGCTAGGCTCCGAAGGCCACCTTTCGGCCTTTACTAGCCAGGCCTAGCTCTTGGGTGCCGCGTGCATCTGCCGCACGAGGCCTGAATCCCAAGGTGGGTGGCGACACTCCGAAGGCCGAAAGGCAGCCTTTACGAGCCAGGTCTAGCTCTCGGGTGCCTCACACGCCTGCCGCGCATGGTCCGAGCCTCGGGGTGGGGTGGGGAACAAGAGCGTACCTTTGCTTGTGGCGCTGTTTCCTCATCTGCGGACTGTGGTGGAGAGAAATTCCTCTCTTGCTGGGTGCGGGCGGTTCCTCTGGTCCTCGGTGCTGTGCTTGTGTGCCTCAGTCGCTTGGGGAGACACGTGACCGAGACACTGGCCCGGCCCAGCTGCTTGTCTGTGCCGCTTCTGTTGCCGCCTCCATGGGCTGCACAAAACACGTCTCAAATACGGCCGAGAATCAACGTTTCTCTTGTAGCCAGCCTAGAGGCAAGATCGGCCCCCTTCAAACTCTCGTCTCTCGACGAGCACTTGCTGAAGCAGCGTGGGAAACTTCAGCAAGCAGTCCTTGAGAGACGAGAGTTTGAAGAGGGCTGATCTCACCTCCGGGCTGACTACAAGAGAAACGTTCATTCTCGGCCGTATTTGAGATTCCTAGCTGCCTAGTGATTCCTAGTGATTCCCAGTGTCTCGGTCCTGCAAACTCTCGTCCCTTGAGGAGCGCTCTGTAAGTCACGTCCTCCTCGAGGCAGAGCGTCTTTTCCAGTCCAGGGTGGCGGTGAACTTTTGATGGTTCTTTGCAGGGTGAAGAATCGCCATTGCCTAGATATGTCTGCTCATGTGAAGTGAGGGTTGGATTTTGATAAGGGGGAGGGTGTCAGAGATGTGATTGAGAAAGATGGCTGCCTGCCTGTTAATATGTATAACACAAATTAACCTCATCCTATTAACTCCAAATATTAACCTACCAAATTATATTGTGTGCCTATTTACAGCACCTTCCCTTACTGCTGTATGTTAGAGTTATCAATGGTGTTGTCGGCTTGATGAGTTAAAATGTTTTGAGGCAACAAAAATCCGCATCTGAATCTAAATGGGTGTTTATTTTATATTTCTGTTCTCCGTTTCTGATTCGCTGTGCTTAGGGATCCTTCCCCAAATCATTCCTGAATGGTTCTATTGATCTTTGAGTATGGTTTTTCCGTGTTCTTATACCTGGATTAATAAGTGATTGTATTTCTTGGCCATATCTGCTGTTTGCTGATGCGTTTCTGAATAAACAGATTTTTTTTGCAGAAAAAAAAGAAAAAAAGAAAATACTTTGAAAAGGCCCATGTTGCAGGCCTTCTTTTTTTAAAAAAAACACATCAATTTTTAAGAATATTTTAAGAATGGAATTTCAAACAGGACAAAGCTGCCATGTTGAGTGTAACATGGGCCTTTTCAAAGTATTTCTCCCCTCGCTGAAATTAGTGGCAGGGAGCAACTTTACCAGTTTTTGTCAGATTTAACAGATTAACAGAGTTGGCCACGCCCACCCAATCACATGATCACCTAGCCACACCTACCCAGTCACATGACCACCCAGCCACGCCCACCCACCCAGCCACACCCACCCAGCCAGTCATTAGGGCAGAGAACCCCTTGATAAAAAATTTGAAGCCCACCTCTGCTTATACTACAATCCTCATCATGTCCAAAAGACCCACCCATCGTGACTGGAGATGATGGAATATCCGGCACTTCACTTAAACACTGAAATATTGTGAAAAAACATTTAAGTGTTTAAGATCCTCTCAAGTGCTGGTTTGCTATAGAATATACCATTGTTCACTGCAATTTAGAATGGGTAATGATCACCTAAAGTTGTAGTCCCTTACAGTAGCTAAGCCTTGCTAGATACCATACACATAATTCCAAGTCAACACACATAATATTGTGCTGTATGAATCACCATCTTTCTATTCTACTTGTATTTTATTGTACCTCTGTTCAATTTATAATCAAAAGTATAATTGGAAAATGTAGGTTACTGACATTTATCTAACACTGCAATGTTAAATGACGTGAAAACTACTTCAGCAAGGCAAAGGAAAGAGGGGATAAAGCTACCTACATTGATGGATGCTACAGATATTTTTTTTTAGTGATGGGAGTATTAGCTAACAGAGTATGTCAGCCAAAGGTCTGCTATCCCTAAGGGTTTAAAGCATTGCTAGATATCTATTTTTGATAATTAGTTATATTGTGATAATAACATACAGTCAGATAACAACACAGTCAGTTATAACACTCAACAACAAAAAATAAGGTTTTATTTTCCTAAGTGTTGTTCCTATTAAGGCTGTGACATGAACTTTCATGCTTTAGTGGTCTATGTGGAATGCTTAAAGGTTCGTTGCTAATATAGTAACTTTAAAATGTGGAACATGATGAAATAATGATTAATAGAAGAAAGTTATGGCAGAAGCTTAAACTCATCATGCAAGTATTTATAGGCCTAAGCGGCACTTCAGATTCTAAGGGGAAAAGGTATTGTGAGGCCCTTACGTACCACTTGCCTGCAGTCCCTTGAACCAGCATCGGTGCCGAGCTGCTTTCCACAGCTGCAGCGTGTGCTCACTCCCATACGCTGAAGCACATTTTCCCCTTCTGAACTGAAGCATTGTACAAACCAAATTATTTATTTATTGCAGTTTTTTATATCTCTACTCCTGAAGGGGGAAAAAGCCTGCCAAAGGTGGTTGCAAGAAATAGAAACACTTGCAAGTACCGTAGAATAAGAATAAATATAAATAGAAGTACAATAAATACAATTTAAAGGCAAATATCAAAGTTACAAGAGACTAACAGCCTTCCTATAGGGCAGTTGATGAAAGTGGTCCAGTGGGGAGGAGAGAAAGGTGTCCAGTTGTGCAAAATGCTGTGGTGACAGCCACCTGTCTTTCTCCCTCTCCCTCTTTCCAAGAGAACAAATGGGAATTTTGATACAGAGCAGTGTTTCTTAACCTTGGCAACTGGAAGACGTGTAGACTTCAACTCCAGGCTGGCTGGGGAACTCTGGGAATTGAAGTCCATACATCTTCAAGTTGCCAAGGTTGAGAAACACAATATAGATAATGAAGAATGCTGGCACATTGAAAAGAATTTGGTCCTGGCAGTTCACTTGGGAATAATTCCGAATAATAGAATTGGAAGGAACCTTGGAGGTCTTCTAGTCCAATCCCCCGCTCAAACAGAAAACCCTATAACATTTCAAACAAGTGGTTGTCCAAACTATTCTTAAAAACTTCCAGTGTTGGAGCACCTATATTGCCTGGAGGGAAATTTTGTCCACTGATTAATTGTTCTAACTGTCAGGAAATTTCTCCTTAATTCTAGGTTGGTTCTCTCCTTGATTAGTTTCAATCCATTGTTTCTTGTCTTGCCTTCTGGTTATCTTTGGCTATCTCAAACTGCACAATGAATGGTTAAAGGAATTATATGAAGGGGCAGGATCACAAGTTTATGTGTAGAAATGAAGACCATATAGACAAATTGGAAAGAAATATCAAAAACAATATTTTTGATTAATTTTAGTTTGTGGTCAGCCATTTTCAGAGGGTAAGAATATCAAATTAATTTAGGTTTTATTCACAATGAATATTAACTGTTGAGATTTATCTTAAGCAGTGAAAATCATTATAATATTCTTATTTTTCATATCCTGACCTTTTTGTTTCATTTACTACATATTCACAGGGTTTCAGTCATTTTCCTTATACAACATTCAGATCGGTCATTTTCCTTATAGAACTGAAATTAAGAGGTAGCATGTTATCACAAGGGGCTATTGAACTCCACAGATGATAGCATATTTATGTTTTGCTATACATCTATTTGCCTCTTCTTTACATGTCTTAGTTACTTATATGGCAGAAATTAGTCCCTCCTTCCTCAGTATTAAATCTACTCCATAAGCAGTATTAATTGCTCTTTTCTACTACTGAAATTTTGCCACATTTAAGATTCAGCAATTAAATAAATGTTGCATTTACATATAACTGGTAATGTTTGAAGGAATGGGAAAAGTAACAGGGCTGCTTTTACTATTTTAACCTGTACTCTATTCTTGGTGTTGAAGGAGTGCTCAGGAAGATTGGGTTTAGCCTGGTCATCATATTCTCCAGAACAGTGGTTCCCAAATACAAAAATTAATCAAACCTAGTTACATTTTCCAGCTGAAGAGGAGCATTCAATGATATCTAAACAGTTCTGATGGTTTCAGTCTTCTATCCAAACATTTGAAGTTGGATGATGTAAATTTATCACTTAAAAAAACCCCAAAATTATATTTTTAAGGATGTTCTTTTTCAAAAGTTTTCTTCAGTACTTAAAATCAGTAAACTCATTACCCTGTAGTCAGTTTACACTTGCACCAAGCCATAACAGATTGTTTCATCTTGGTCGGCATGAAGCATAACTCAGTGTGATATGTCAGCCATAGTTTATGGCTTAGTAAGAGAATTAGGCTGCCATGGTTAGATCAATAAACAATATTAAACAATGGCTTGTAGTGATGTATGAATTTGCTGAGATATGTCCAGATTGTAGTATATTTTCTTATTTCTTCAGTACTGCACAGAAATAGGTAGTTATTAAATTGTACCCAATACTTGAACAAGCTAAATGCAGTTCATACCATTTTCCAGCACCCAAATAGTTTGAGTGTAAAGACTCCTAACTTATGATGTGACACTTGCTTTTAACGTAGCTCTATTTGAACCAACCTTGATTTTCTGAGAGGTCCTTAGATCTCCTGCAGAGAAGGTTTAGTACAGAATACAGAATTTGGTAGAGAAAATGTACAGAAAACTGAAGAGAAGGCAGAGAAAGGCAGATATAAATTGCAAGAGTAGCTCCAACTCTTATAGACATTGTATCCATACATGTCTATCATCTTGTCTATATATAGCAGTTGTTTCCATCTGTCCAATCCAGCCCACCAGGATGGGCATGCTTTGGGTGCCATCAACCAAGGAATGTGCCTTTTTTGTCATAGTGCTTGCGCTCTGGAACATGCTCCTCCTGAGGTTAAGAAAGTTCCAATACTACTAGCTTTTCAGAAGATCCAGAAGACCTGACTATGTGCCTGAATCTGGGGTCCTGAGTGTGCAAAGGGCTCCATTTCCTGATTATGTTGACACCAATGGATTGTAATATCTCTTAACTACACTTTGTATTTCATTTCTTGTTTTATATAGTATGAAATTGTTTTTATGATTATTCACTGCCCAGAGTCACTGGTTTGAAATGGGCAGCTATACTAATTAATTAATGAAATAATTAAATAAATAAGGTTGGCAAATTGCTTATTAGAAGTAAAAATATATATTGTCATTCACATCTATCTTCTATATTGATTTTGCTGTCTGATAGTGTGCCTATATTGGCTGTGGTCAAAAAGGCAGGATATAGATTGAAATAATAACTTCTAAGTTGAGAAAGGTGTATTTCAATCTGTAGTGTCACAAAAACTTCAGAACATACATTTAGAAAACATTCCATAATGGTTGGGTAATAGAGCAGAGAGTTACGTTAGTAGTATATATTTCTTGTTTCTGTGTTCTGTACAAAAGATGATAAAATAAAGAAAAACACATTGAATAAGAAATGAATTTTCCATTTGGTCACGCTATTAGTCATAAACAATAAAATATTATTGGAACCAAATAGTAATAAAATTTTTCCTCTTAGATATTTCAACTGTTAATATGTGTGCCCCAGTCCTGTGAGCTTATTCCAGTATATATTCCTGGAAACATTTATAAAAATACTGCTCCAACAGAGAAGTTATGGAATAAACAGGGCAAAGGAAATACCAGAATTGCAACAGATGCAATTGATTAGATGCCTTGGGGAATATTTCACTTATTTATTTTAGGACCAGTGGATGTAAATCAAAAGATTGCAATACCGCCAGTAAATACATATTACAGACAAAATAACCCACAGTGACAGAGTTTCCTCTTCAATGATACAACAGATTGTTATGTAGACTGAGAGAACTATTTGTGGCAAACCTTACCTTTATAAACAAGCGAAAACTTGTTTTTAAGCCTTCATTCACTGTGAACAGCGAAGCAGTTTATTGCTGAAAACCTAAGCTGGTAGGGTTGCTTTAGGGTTATTGACTAACATAATTGAATTGCTTTTTCACCACTCTTCTGTCCAGGGGATATAGCAGTGTTTTTAGTGTTCTGTATGGATGATATGGCAGTAATAATAAATCAATAGATTGGAACAGATAGAAAAGTGGTTGGATGTTTTTTTCAGAAAACAGTTGAAGTGTTTGACAAACTATGATTCAAGCCCAGCTAAAATTGGGTGCCTTCAGATGAAAATAACAATGGATGGATGGACAAATGTACTGAAGAGTTCTAATAACATTATCCTGCATTGCAAATCAAGAAGTTCAAGAAGAATAATTCATCATCAGTACTTCAGAACCAATTTTGTGTAGTGAACAAGAAACCCAGAGACTGTGAGTTTTAGTCTTGTGGAAAAGGTTCTAATGCTGGAAAGGTCAAAGAAAAGAAGAAGATGGTCAGCAGGAAAACTCAGTTATAGTGATAATCAGTGCACTATTTGAAAACCTATTTATTGTCCACAATATATTCTCAGCATGCCACATTGTGTGCAAGACAATGCAAATCAAATGGTAAATACAAGTTTGAAAAGTTGTATTGCCCTGTCACAAACTTCATGAAGTAGCCAAGGGTAATTAGAGTGCTAGGATTTGCTTTGAAATATGAATTCATAATGAAATATGAATTGTCATGTTTTGCTAGCAGAAGAAAGTCAGAGATGGAGATAAAAGCATTGTGCTTGACAATCCAGGCTCTAGGTAACAGGAAACTACATGAGTCTGAATGTCAAGCTGAGTGACTGAAGGCAGGCAAGGAGCAATGGTGACAAGAACATGGATTTAGAGTTGAAGAGTTGTTTTCAATAGAGACAAAGGCCCCAAACTTCCTCTTCTAGTATGGTTTGATTAGGAGTTTTCTATCCTCTGCTGTCAAGGAAACGTGATTGCCTTTACTCTGTCCTTCATAGATGCACTTATATTTTTAGGTTAGGCACTTCTGTCAGAATCTGGCCCCTCATATTCAGAACAGGTCTCATCTATTCAGATGTATGGTCATCTGGGGTAGTAGCAAGAATTTGATTGTCTGCTGATGCTTCAGCCTCTGATTCAGAAGATTCAGAAGATTTCATGACACACCCAGATTTTCTTGCATCATTTCAAAATGTTTCCCATTTTCTGAAGTAAGAAAGCGATAACAATTGGGTTGTCTGTTCTACTTCATTTTATTTTAATGTGTCCATTCTTTGGCTCATGTGCTTTTTCCTTTAGGCTTTTCACAGACATTTCATCTTGGTCTGCTGAACTGAATGCCCCACTTAGATATTTATTTTATTGAATTACTGAACAATTTACATCCCTTGGGGAATAGCTCACAAAACCCTCGAGGTCTAGTACTAGCCTATTTACAGTACCTTACTGTGGATGGGAATGGACCCTATTAGCTGCTCTTATGCTTTGTGAAATTAGATCTTTTCATTTTTAAAGATAACTTTATTAGATTTTTTTTAAATTAGAAAGATAAAAACTAACAAAAATAGTAAGTTAGAAAAGAGAAAATATAAAGAGAAATCAAAGCCAAACGTGCAGAAAAAAGAAATAAAAAATTTAAAGAAATGACTGACTAAATATAAATATAAATTTAAATTGATCTGGTACTCTAAGGTAAAGCATGATTTTCATTTTTTCTATTACCTATTTAATCTAATCATAAAACTGATATATTGTATTTTTTATTATTTTCTCTTTCACACAAAAAGTCAAGAGGAGATTTCCAACCAGTATTAAAATCAAAGTAGATCTTCTCTTTTTCTTATTATGTACTTTTTTTTTAAAGAAAAAGCTATTGACAAAATTTAAGTACCAAAATATGAACTTATGTACATTTAGCAACTAGTTTTTAAAGGTATCTTTCTCATATTTTTTCCAGGTTTGGTTCCCTGATTTTTAATATAGTTACTACAGTATTATAGCAATGGTCCAGTAGTTATAATATTTGTTTCATACTCAAAAGGTTGACAGTTACACCGATTTATAGTAGTAAGGATCTACATTCAAAATGATATAAAATGTCATTAACATAAATCAAACCAAAGGCTTTTTATATTTAATGTTCTATATTCTTATCTAACCTTAGGGTTTCTGGAGATTCTTAGAAAGTGGTGAGAAGGAGAAACAATGCAAATATATTGGATTCACACAGAGAGAGTGTCTGTTTAGATCACCATGTATTAAGATATAGGAAGAACTCCAATGAGTCTTTATATATTTCTGAAATAAAGATGAACCAGTTTCTCAACTGAGATTCATCTGGAATGGCTCCATGAAATTAAATTCCATTGTTCCCACATGCCAGATATTAAATCTACAAGTTTATATTTTCAATATCTGTAAGTACAGCTGCTTAAAAGATCTGCAGAACGCAAAACACTTTTTCAACTTCTCAAATTTACAGTGTATTTTCAGCCAAGCTTTTCCATTCATTCAAATTCTAATATACAGTTTCCTTATCACCATTGTAAACTGTAAATGTAAATTAATAAAATCAATAATTAATAGGATAATAAATGTGCAAGGATAATAAATACGCAAGCAATATATATTTTCAGTACATGGATCAGATGGCAATGATTGAACTAAATTTAAAGAAAAGAAAACATTCTAGGAAATAGTAAAACATTTTTCAAAGAAGTTGCACAAATGGAGGAAGCACCTTTAAATGTGAATTTCCCATTGTTCAACTTCATTGGTGAGCTATAAAGCTAGAGGTTTCAAGTAGAGATTAAAGTTTCTGCTTCATTTTCTTTACACAATACATAATTTTATGCACCATTAGCATGTCCTGTATTATATGCCTGTTTGTAAGCTTTGCAGCCCAAATATTTACAATATTGTCATAGATGAATGAGTAACTTTTGTACATTTTTCATCCCTAAATTATCCTCTTTTAGTTTCCTAGAGTAGCAAGAAACATCAAATTGTTGAAAGACATCATGCTATCAGTTTTCTTTTAGATTCTTCTCCTAGTGATTTTCAGTAAGGCATTGTTCTTTTCAAACAGCTGTAAGCTGGGTCAATGATTTCATCAAGTTACCTAGCATATCAAGTTATCTTTGCCTGCAAAGATAGAAAATTAAGATGTTTTGCCCTAATCTATATTCCCAACATTTAAAAAGATTCTTTTAGAAATCTTCATTGTTCATATTTTCTTTACCCATCCTAAATAATGTGATGATATTATCAAATTTTGACACCTAACTATTTATCATTTATTCCATTATTTATGCCGAAAACTTCTTGGAATGAATGACATTTAAAAAAAAAAGAAATATAATACAACTTGAACCTGAAACACAGTAGAATGAGAAAAAAATGAGAACCATTCTACACTGAATTTCTTTTTGTTGAATTCAATAACAATATTATTGTATTTTCCTCTATTTTGTTCAATTCAAGGAAATTTACAAATATTTCACCCTCAACCATCTCTGAGATGGGCAGAGAGAGACTGATCCAAAGTCAGCAGCTGGTTTCCAAGACTTAAGGGAGGAGTACAACTAATGGTCTACCAGTTTTCAATGCAGCCTATTGGCTATTATATTTCTATTATAATTCACTTTTAGAAACCTTCATAGTTTTAAAGTTTTGGAGAGATAAATATGGCCTATGAGACTTCAAAAAAAGGGCTTGAAGTCCAAAATTATTAGATATGTATCCTTTACCTGGAACAACAGAACCTTAAACATAACCATAATCTTCTGCCATCCTGTTTTTGCTCTACTATGCATGTGTTAGATTGCAAGGAAAATAAAATCTAGCCATTTTTACATTGAGCCAATAATTAGTTCCTTGATGCTGCTCCTGAAATACACATCTCAATTGACAGATAATCTAGCAATAAGTACATGTTAATGCACTGACTGACTCTTTCCATGGAATTAGAGAATCCTCTGGAATGGCTTGAGATACAGTACAGTACATGTTAATGCACTGACTGACTCTTACTATTCAGATCATCTTATTTTCTAGTCCTATTTCAGTAAAGATTTATCTGGCTTTCAACGTTATAGCAGGTCATTAATCTACTTAGCTTGCGTTTCACTGAATCTCCGCAAACAAATATTTGAACGATGCCTTAGGAACACTGTATATATTACAGTCTCACATTATTTCTTGCCAAAATATATTTTCCATTTGCACCTGTAAATCCATTGTGTAATAAGATAATAATAAAAATGTTGGTCTAAATCTAAAAATATTAGGTTGCATTCAGAACATTCCG
>JANHFL010003418.1:51204-69367 GCA_032468155.1 Oxyrhabdium leporinum | reverse complement strand
GCTTAGGATTCTTTCCCCTTTTCACTTACCAACATGGGATGCTGAGATGACTTTCTCATGTATCTGTTCTTTTGTCAATCATTTTGAACGAAATTTCACTGTTAAAGTTATAAAGTTCTCATATTTATATCTGAAACTGAGCAGGTAAGCATTTATAATTAAAATATTTATTTATTTATTTGTTTAGTAAGATAGCCACACAAATATATTTTCATATATCTAAATATTGCAAAGGTCTTAATTAACATACCAGTTATTAGGAATGAGATAAAAATAGACACAGGGATGGAGAATTGGGATTGGAAAAAAATCTTTTCTTGTTTGAGTAATTACTGAGAGAGAGTGACTTGTAAATTCAAAGGAAGATTAAGAAGTAATTCTGGTTGACATATGACAGAGAGATGAGAGCAAGAGATATTGATTCTGACAATGTTGAACTGAAGAAGGTATTATTTATGCTGGTTTTATTTAACAGCATGAAAAAGCTTAAAAAATTATAATCAAAAGGAGTTTTCCTATTATGTGGTATAGAGTCAGTTTAATGGTTAAGGCACTAGGATGGAATCTGGGAGACTGTAAGTTCCAATTCCTACTGAGGCATGAAAGCTAGCAGGGTGACTTTGGGCCACTGACTCTTCCAGTTCAACTCATTTCAAAGGGTTGTTGTTGTGGGGAAAATAGAAGGAGGAAGGAGTATTATGTAATATTATGGGATTAAGAGAAATCCTAAAAAACAAAACTACCAACCCCTCCAATCCTTACCTGATCCTCATGTTATTTATATGATGCCTGATGACTTGGATTTCCTTCAGCAACAAGTTTCCCTTTAAAACAGTGAACGCTGCACATTGCACATCACACAAGAAGCATGAATTCCTAAGAGCAAAGCAGAGGCTTTGTGGGAAGTGTGCCACAAAACTACATTTTCAATCCAAGCTTTTTTTTTTTTAATGTGGGCAAGAATTTAGCACAGCCGTTCAATAATCCCAATGATGTTGTAAGATTCTTATAGTCTAGTAGAACAGATTTTCCTATCTGCAGGGATCTTTCCTTACATTTATTTGTAAATTACAAAAAACTAATACATTTCTGTGGAAAAGAAGGTTTCCTCCAAAAACAGTTTGAGAAATGCTGCCCTGCTGATCTAGACTCTGTCCCTATCCATTATTTTCCATCTCTCTCTTGCACCTTAATCACAACCAATTTAATTCATTTAAAACAATCCTCATTGACTCTAATGTGTCTGCAATATAGTTAGCTTTGCTCAAAGAGCAGCATTTGACCTTTAAGAAACCAGCTAGTGATGAAAATAATTACCCTATTTTGCCTGAATTATAATGTAAACCATATAAAGCTAATGTTTTCCTTTTGTTTATAATTATGCACAGTAGGTTTTAAAGAAGAAGTAATAAAAAATTACTACTGAATGCTCTCTAGCTTCAGAAAATATAACAATGGGAAGAAATTAAAGCAACATTCAATTACTGATCATAATGTTCTGTTGTTTCATTTTTCTTTGTTCTGTTACCTGAGCACATTTGAATTTTGCCTCTAATAAGGAAGAAAAAACAAGGAAGAAAGAAAGGCTGAATAAGGAAAACATCTTTCTTTTCTCCATAGATGCAGGTGAGAACTGTTTACAGACACACACACACACACACACACCTTTATAGTCTCATATGACATTGTAAACATTAGTGTTAAATAAAAATAACATGCAGAAAATACTACTACTATTAATAATAATAATTATTCCATAATTAGTTACATAGCTGCAATAGTGGATGGGATTCAAACAGAATTAAAAGTCTTGAATAGCAAAACCAGAAAAATAACTACAGTGAATCATGCCTTTATCCACACAGCAATGTTGGTAGACTCTACTTATCAAAGAAAATAGGTGGGCGTGGAATGTAGCAAGTACATCAGATGGTTGGAGAAGAAAAAAGGGCATTGGAAGAATATCTGAAGGACAGTGGAGAAGATGCACTGAAGCTAGTATACCAGGAAGGTATACTTACTATGTAATGGAGAAATCAAACTGGCTTACAAGAAAGACCAGATAAAGAATAGAAAAGAGACATAGCAAGGAAAAGCATTACATGGTCGGTACATTAAAAAGAAAGCACAGAAAGCAGACAATAACAAAACCTAGAAATGGCTAATGGCAGGAAAATTAAAGAAAAAAGCAGACGGGCTAATTCTAGCTTCACAAGAAGAAGCCTTAAGAACAAAGACAGAATTGAGATGACAGCAACTGACAGTAAATGCTATCTCTGCAAAGAAGCTGAAGAAACAGTGGACCACCTAGTTAGCTGTTGCAAAAAAAAGCACAGATTGATTACAAACAAAGGCATGCCAAAGAAGCAACAATGGTGCATTGCAAGAACTGCAAAAAGTACCTTTTGCATGCAAGCAAGAACTAGCAGGAACATAAAATAAAGAAAGTAATAGAAAATAAAGAAGCTAAAGTGCTTAAGAATTCAATTTAATAGACAACAGAATGATCATATTCTATAATGATTGGCAGAAGATCCTGGTGTCATTTTTTGTTTTTATTTTATTGTATCTCAGTCTACAGATTTCCTAGCTGCTCAAGCTTTCCGATGTAAAAAGAGGCACTATAGCAGAATTATATCTATCCTTGAGACTGAACTAAAGCATAAGTCAGCTTCAGTCCAACCAAGAAACTATTGTAAAATGGACATTACAAAACTCACCTATCACCAGTTTCTGTACAGTAACTTTAGTAGACTACATCTGGAAAGCCTAATTTTTGTTTTTTACTTTTTAAATTTTTTGCTTTGGCTTTTCTGTGACCTGTCTCTCTTCTAAAACATTTTTGTGGATTTTTTTTAATTTTTCAAAATGTTTTTCAAGCATTTTATTCTCTTTTCCTTCACCTATAAAAATATTGTATGCTGTGTTCCTACATATATTGTATAAAGAATTTAACTCCAATAAGAACTTTATATTAGTGTTGTGGAACATAAAAGGCTTAGATATCCTTTCACAACATAATTTGTTTTTTGTTCAAGAAACTCAATCCTTCTGAGCAGAAAAGTTCTTATTAAAGGTCTAAATTGGTCAAATAAATATTGGTAGACATTTAAAATTTGCTACATGATTTTTGATTAAGAAGTGTTCAACATTTTTAGTGAAATAAAAAAATACAAAAGTGTATTCTTTAGTATATTATTAAAATTACAGTCATCATATTCGGACCCAACAATGGATCTTTCACATATGTTATGTAGATGTACTAATAATCTTTTTACTTTGGTTGTGGAACATATAATTATGACTTGATAATTTAACCATATATTAAAATTAAGAGTTAAAATAACGAATAAAAAGGCTGTGACTTTTAAATATTGTATAACAATTAGATTCTGAAGGGTAATTTTCTTGGCCTACTTATTGGATAAACAGAAGATATTTTGAGTACAACAATAAGTGGAAATTTGTAAAAACTGAAATTCTATTTATTGCTTGAATTTTTTAGTGTAATCAAAAACATTCTGTGTAATGAAAGTTTTGACATCTTTATGATGAGTTTTGTACTTTATGTTTAAGTTAATGTACTATTTATAAATTGTGACTAGCATGAGTGATTTTCATTTATTGTTTTTAAGGTCCATTAGCATTCACTCAGACAAAACCTTTTAAAAGAAAACAGTGCCCATTTTTAATTTAATAAGTATGAAACTTTATTTTTTCTTTATTTATCAGCATTACTCATTTATTTCCTTTGAATGATTATTCCTTTCAACTCTGTGAAGCAGATCTAACAGCTGAATGAATAGCTTCTCTAATTATTATTCTCTTATTTTAATATTACTACAACAAATTGACAGTTGGTATATAAAGAAAATTCATATTCCCTAGAGTTTCAGGTTTATTTTGGGCACAAATACTTTGATTCTTTTCTTTTTGCTTTGAAGGATCTTATTGAATCAAGACAAATGCTCGCAATAAGATTAAGAGAGAAATAGCGTTAATGAACTATAACACCAAAAGAAAACAAATTATAAAAAAGATCTGTAACTCCTACACAGTTTAATCTCATTTTTCCCTTCAAAATAATTGTTTGATGACTTAATGGGATAGATCTGTAATTTTTGTCATACATCCTACTTTTGTGCAGTTTACACCATTTTTATAATTTGTTTTATTTTTGATTATAGTTCAAATTCTGTGAAAAATTGGAATTCTTGTCTACACCACTTGGGAATGTTCTTCTTTAATTGTAGTAGGTCTCTCTCATCTTTCATACAACCATGTTGGGAAACATCATAAATGGTATATAATGCTTTGAAAAAATGCCAGTTATGTGCAGTGTTGATTTCCGGTTATATAGAGTGATAATGTGGTTAGAATATGAAAAAATTGCTTGAATTATTTATATTTCCTATGATATGTTCATTATGTTGGGCTTAAAATGTATTTTCAGAAGGTCTCTCAGGAAAACAATATTCACAGGTCTAGTTTACTTCCAGGATTCCAGTGCAGGTGAAGCAAAATCTGTCCTTATGCCTACCCACCCAGTTTTCACTTGCTTGCACCAAACAACTTAATTTCTATTGCCTTAATTATTCCTTCACTTACTTTTTAAAACCAGTACATTATATTTTGCTTTACATCATAGAAGTCCAGATAGTGGTTATGGGATTCAGTGGTGGGATTCTTTTTTTTTACTACCGGTTCTGTGGGTGTGGCCAGGTAGGTGTGGCCAAGTGGGTATGGCCAGGTGGTCATGTGACTTTTGTCCCACAGGGAAACCTTTCTTCTGACACTGGCCAGGCAGGTGGGTGGCATCCCGAACAGTGTGGGGCTGCAGGCTGCGTCCCAAAACAGTGCGGGGGGGGAAGCCTTGCATCCCCAACAGCGTGTGCAAGCAGCCTCACATCCCAAAACACTGCAGGGGGGGCGGAAATCTCTGGAGATCTGGGAAGGCACAGGCTGCAGAAAGTGAGGAGAAGGATAGTGTGCACTTGGGGGGGAATCTCTGGAGATATGGGAAGGCATGGGCTGCAGAAAGTGAGAAGAAAGGTAGGGCACACTGTGGGGGGAATCTCCGGAGATCTGGGAAGGCACAGGGAGCAGAAAGTGAGGAGAAAGGTAGGGCGCACTGGGGCGGGGGAATCTCTGGAGATCTGGGAAGGCACAGGCTGCAGAAAGTGAGGAGAAAGTAGGGTGTGCTGGGGGGGGACCTGGGAAGATCGGGGATGGCAGGCAGGCAGTTCAGGCAGCAGAAAGGTAGGCTGGGGCATGGGGGAGGCAGCTGGGCAAGGAGCAGAGATCGGGGAAGGCAGATACTTCAGGCAGAAAGGTAGGCCGTGAGCGGGGACTGCATGGTTGAGGCAAGTGAGCAAGGGAAACAGAGAGCAGCAGATATTTCACGGGCATGACTCTAGGCATCGACTAAGGCAGGTGAGGCGAGATAAGGAGTGACTGGGCAGGGAGGGGCAGGGCCAGCCAGAATTTTCAATACCAGTTTGCCTGAACTGGCCCGAATCAGTTGAATCCCACCACTGATAGGATTCCAGGCAGCCTCTTGACATACAGCATAAGACTTGCTTGACAAAACGAAACTCAGAATCATCTCAAGTAGCCTTTTGCTTCATACCTTCTTCCTCTAAAGTGACAAAGGCAGCTTTCCCTCAACCTTCAATGCAGGTTTAATAGTTTAATAGTTGTGCAAATGACTCCAGTGGAACTATAAGAATAATATACAGTGTTTTGTTAAAGAAATCAGTGTGATTTAGCTGAGGGAGGGATCCTTGCTTTTTATCCGCAGTTATAATTAAAAGTTTTTAACTCGATGAGAAAACTGTTTGGAAAACAAGAAGAAACTAAGAAGAATGATGCAGGCAAATATTCAAGAGAACAGACACAATGGAAATCTATGTGGAGGCTTTTGTTTTTGAAGTTTAATCTGACTATCTCTATACATGGTCAGACACAGGATATTTGGTTTGGCCAGTAGAGATGATTCTGAAATACGTAGAATACAAATGCAACCTTTGTTTGGCACAGTCTCTCTGTTTTTAAGAGAAGTGATCAACACTGAGAATTCTGCTTTTGTAGTTTCTTAAAATACCCTGATGGAAAATATATAAATTTGTCACATGGCATGTAGCCCACCCTCTGATGCTCATTTTCAAACTAAATTGTTTTGTTCTGCACAACCTATTGTTTCCTTCTTTTCATTTGTGTTCAAAACAAACGATACCGCATTTAGAGAAGTGGTATTTTTAACTGGAAAAAATCAACCTCAGATGTTCTTTAGGGCATTGTGCAACATACATCTTGCTCTCCATCTACAGATGTTTCTTCTGAATTTGCATCAGCTTTCCTCACATTCTGCTTTTCAAGATACTGAGAATTAACAAGTTGCCCCTTCAGAGGTGTAGAATGGGAATGATGTTGCACAACTAATCCTCAGGGCAGAAGGATACCTTCTATTGCTTCGGCAGTGCCTGACCAAAGTTATAATGAAATCATTGCTTTTTCACCCTATTGGCAAGGACAGAGAACATTTCCAATTTACATGCTGTAGATTAAATCTGTGTAGACATTACTTCAGACTTTCAGAAAAAAAGTTGGAGGGGAGGGCAAAAAGGGGGGGGAAAGACAAACTGCTCTTTGTTCCTGACAATTAACTTAAGTCACTTGATTCTTCAGCATCAATAGTGATGGGATTTTGTTAGAAGATAAAAATGAAGGTGAATTCTCCTTACTTGATAATGAAAATCTTTTGTTCTACACTGGTTTAAAATGATACTTTAAAACACAAGTGCACAGACCTTTTCAGCCCAAACCTGATCTTGGTCTTTGATCTTGGTCAGAATTCCAAAAACAAACACGAGAGGGTGAAGATGTCAGGATAACCATTTTAAATACAAACATGGATTCTAGTAATCTAAACTTAAATAAATTTAAAAATTGTAAAATAATACCAGACATATATATGTCACAAATACTAAAAATTATAATTTAATACAAATTAAGACTTTTTGAGGTATACACATAAATATTTTTAAATGAAACAATGCAGTGGCAAATTCTTCTTGCATTTTTAGAACATTCTCCAAAACATCTAACTGATTCCAGTAATTCAGGGACGTCAAACTCAAGGCCTGGGGGCCAGATCTGGCCCACAGGGTGCTTAGATCTGGCCCATTGGGCCACCATGGAAACAATGAAGGACCGGCCCGCAGTGCCTCTGCCAGTGAAACAGGTCCTGTTTTTGGCCTGTGGGGACACACGTGGCCTACCCGAGCTCTGTTTTCATGGGCAGAGGGCTGCAGGAGGCTGTTGTGACCAAAAACAGAGATCGGGAGTCCATTTTCACTGACAGAACACTCAGGCCTCCACTGGAGGCCCTGACATATGGCCACACGCACCTTGCCCCCCAAGGTCAAACACAATCCTGATGCAGCCCTCAATGAAATTGAGTTTGACACCCCTGCAGTAATTCATTACACAGTTATATTCTAGGTCACATTTTCTTTTGCTACCTTTAAGTGATCCTCCAGTGTAACGATGTTACCATATTAGAATAATTCATGAATGCCCAATTTTTTATTGGTGACAACTGTGACAAAAAACTGTAACATCTATTTCATAAGCCCGTGTCGTCATTGTCTTCTTTCATTCAGGTGAAATCAACTTAACCAGCCAAAAAATGATATATTAGCATTACACGGCCAACCAACTAGTGCAGGCTGAAGCAACTGAGCCAGATGCCATTTCAACAATTTCCTAAAATTGATTGATTGATTGATAAAATTGATTGGTTGCCCATCTTACCTCAGGAAACTCTGGCTTACAGTCATAAAAGATAAAAACATATAAATTAAAACATAAATTAATACACAAACACACATTGTGGTCCAATTAAAGATGGGAAGAATGGGAGCAGGATGGAGTGGGGGATGGATCTGATGTTAATCTATCTATCACCAACACTGTGATGCTCCCCAATTGGAGAAGTAGGGAGCTGAACTTGATCAGAGATCACCTTTTGTGGCAAGTGGCCAATGAGGTCCTTCAAGGCAATAGAGTAAGCTTATTTATGCTCCACTACCCTTAGGCCCAAAAGTGTGTGCGTGTGTATGTGTGTGTATGTGTCCATCTTTCACCCATTCATTTAGGTTAAAATCTTTTAGCATTTAGTTCTATGAACTTAGATTTGGATTTGCATTCATGTATATTCAACCTCATTGGTGGTAATGAAAGAATATGATCATATATATTCTTTCAGCAGATTTTTCTTAAAAAGATGTAGGACAGGTATGTATAGCAAAGTTGTCCAAGTTAGGGCAGGGAAAGATAACTGCGCTTAGTGAATGGGTCTGTGTCAGTGTTAATGACTTTTTTGGATTCTTTTTCTATATGAAAATGTATAATTTTATCATAAACACAATGAAAAAAACTTGAAAGGCAATACAGGAGAATGCAAAATGATCAGTTTCATTAATCTATAGCTGTTTCTAATGAATATTTCTGTTCCCTTATCTCTATTCTAACTTTTCCTTTGGTAAGAGCATCAATGGATCTGTATTGTAATTTTATAAAATCCTATGCTATATAGAATGCAATGAACCTTGGACTCTTTGAATCTGATCCATCTGTTCCAAGAAGATTCAGCAATAGAGATTGTAGCCACATTCATCTTTAAAACTCACTGGAAGCCATACAATATTATTATAGCAAAGTTCAACTATAATTGGAAATTTCAGTAAAACATTTTGTAAGATTACTTCAGGTGACAGTTGCCACTTGGAGGCAAACCTATGGCCAGATTCCTGCCATTTCTTACACGAGGACCCTAAATCCTATAGTTCTTTTTCTTCATTGGTAATACATTTAAATTGAGGGGGATGTTTGTTTATTCTGTTTTTATGTGAGTGATTTATTACAAATTCATATTATATCTTCTGGGTGAAAGCAATGCTATAAAAATATATATTTTCTGAAGACTATGAAATTAATCCAACGTTTAGGGTCCTGGACAAGATCTATAAAAACTAACTAAATAAGATATGGATGGAGAAAAAAAGTTGCCTATATTTATAAGCATGCAAAGATGTAATGAGACAGATTTGATTGTCAGTCTAAATAGTTCTGATGCATTTCTTTTGATCAAGGCAGATCATTATAATTTATTTTAGCAAAAAGAATTCCATATATAAACAATGTCTTTGACAAAGTAAATTGGAGATTTGTGATACTCTCTCTTTGTGAAATCTTCAAATTTATATGTAATTATTTTGAGTCTAAAGACAAATGGTTTTATAGTTTTAAATCTGTATATTTAAGCCATTAGACCAAAAACTTACATGCAAAAAGGTCCATGTTGTCATCACAATTCATGAAAACATAGAGAAATCATAACATTCTGTCAGGGCTTACTCTTGTAATAGGGATTTTAATATCTTAAAATAAATAACACATTGGAAACATGCAATCATTTTTTCCCTCACTCTTTTACATCATATAATTTCCCTTCTTGCTGGGTTGCTTTTAGACCATCATGTTAAGTTAATCTTTAAAAAGGGAGGTTTCAGGTTTTGTCTTTGATATCTAGAACAGGGATGTCAAACTCAAGGCCTGGGGGCTGGATCCGGCCCTCAGCGTGTTTAGATCTGGCCCATGGGACCACCCTAGAAACAGCAAAGGACCGGCCCGTGGTGCCTCTGCCAGCAAAAATGGACCTTGGGAGGGCTTCACACGGCCCTCCTAGGCTCTGATTTTGGCTGCAATGGACAGAGGGCGGCAGGAGGCAGTCACAGTTGAAAATGGAGCTATGGAGCCCGTCTTCATTAGCAGAGTGCTTGGGCCACCACAGATGCCCCTGACATGAGTGACATCAAGCTGGCCACACCCACCCCAGCCCCCGAGGTCAAACACAACTCTGATGTGGCCCTCAATGAAATTGAGTTTGACATCCCTGATCTAGGATATGTGTACTAGCATTGTCTCTAAATGAAATTAATATAGGAACTCGTGCTTCCTATATTATTAAGAAGCTGAGAAGCATAGTTAGGAGAAGGAGAATGAAGAGGAGCAGAAGAAAAGAAATCCTGAAAGGCCAAGTTTGTTATGGATTATCATGTGTCATGCTAAGAATCAATTGACTTGATTGCACCTAATCATTCAAATCTCTATGTACTCCAGTCTTGCAAATACTGTAGCTATATTGCCTGAAAGCCTATAAAAATGCAAAGCATAAACAAGGAATGGATTGGGTTTGCTCTTAACTCTCATGATCAAGTCAGCTCATTACTGAAAAGGCAAGGAAACTGGCTAGCTTCACAGGAATGAGATGACATATAAACTCCCCCAGCCATGCTGTTTCAATGAACAATGATATCAGTCTTTATATTTTTAAAATACGACATTGAAGGACTGTCAAGAAACCCATTTTAATGATTCTATGGGATAAAAAATATATAACATAATTGTAAACCATAGAAAAAGGCATAATTTTAGAAAATCAAAAGTATTTTTTATGTTTTCATTGTTGATTAATTATGCCACATTCATTTTTCATCAATCTCAAAGTGTATCTTTAAAAATAATGAATCATTTTAATTTATGACCAATAAAATATTGGTACAAAACTTCACTTTCCTGATTAATGCATTAGTGTGTTTCTGTGAGTTATAACACTTGAATCTAAAATATTTTTGTTGAAATCCTAGTGTATTCCTAAGCTTCTTGGGTGGGATGAGAAAATATTCAACCTTAGTTCCGGTTTTATAAAATGAAAATGAACATTCATGTTTCCATGATTAACAAGGTTTGTTTTTTTTAAAGCAATTCAAAATTGTCCATTATTAATGATAATAGCAATACATTTTTCAAACTGAAGCAAAATCTAAGGAACAGGGCAATTATTCTAGGTGGTATATACATTAAGAAGGTTACTGATTTAAACTGAAACATTTGGCTAATTGAACATTTTGAGATTTTTGCATAACTTATGTATCTTTCAGTTATCAATTCTTACATGTCCAGAAATATTAAATATTAGCTGTCTAATACAGTTTTTAAAATTGCAATTATTCATTTAGTAATAATTTAGAATCTGTATCTTTTGCTTCCATGTTGAGATTCTTATAGCCATTAAAGTATTAATTCAGATTGTTTTAAAGAGAAAAATGCTGTGGAATTAAATATGTTCTACTTATGACTTGGGCAGATTTTTTTCCAAAGACATTTTTGGAAAATGCTATAATTTTTTATACCATGTGAATGAATAAAATGAAGAAGAGATGGAAATTCTTCAGCCTATTATTATAATACCACAACAACTTATTTCTGTTGAGCATTTTGCTTGCTGAATTGCCAAGTTTGTGCCAGACTAAATTCTGTGGTTGGAGACCTCACTCCTCCCCCCCACAGCACCACACACACACACGAAACATTGATATAAGGCAATGATTAAGATAATGTATATAGTTTCTTGTATATGTTTTAATACAATGCATTCTAATACATTCTAATCTGTGGGATGTAGGCAATACTACATTGGTTTCTGAGGAAGTGCGTGAATTACAGTTGTTAGCTTGCATAGATTGGGTGAGTTTTTGAAGTAAATCTTGGTTTTGGTTGTACATCAGATATACTCAGTCAAGATGGGCTAAAGCTGATCAGAACTATCCTTATTATTACTAGGGAATGCTATACCTGGCATTGGAACAAATAAGAATTGTAATCTATTCAAAAAGAAGAAAGGAGAAGGAAAAAGACATGGGGAAGGAGTAGGAGGAGGAGGAGAAGGAGACTTATACTGAATTATAATAGTAAGATTTAGATGTGGTAAAAACAAGGATGATTCTAAAATAGAAAGGTACACAACTGTTTTTACTGTATACTACTGTAATGTATCTACTGTAAACATATGTATACATCCTTGTAGTCCACCCAGAGATATTGGACTCAGTAACATATAAATGTATGCATGGGTGCATGAATATATGAATAAATAAATACCTAGCGTGTCTTTCACCAAGCATGGAAATAGGTTTAACTTCCTAGTAGTTGGATTATAATTTCAGGTGTGAGAGACCGATATTTAATTATTTCTACCTTCTTCCTGAAAAGCTTTGAGAAAATTGAGGTGCAATTTAATACCATTTCTGTACTTATAATATAATTAATTATATGTCTGTGAACCAGGCTATTTTCTATTTATATCTGTAACATGGTTCAGATGTTAAAATCTTGTTACAATTCATAATGGAAAACTAGTGTGCTGTGTGTAAACTTTCAATTGATGTTTCGTTTGATATTTGTGTGTGTGTGTGTGGGAGGAACTCATGGTCAACAGGGAACCTATACATTTTTTATTTTTTGTTTGTCCTCATAATGAATGGTATCTTTGAGTGTTTTGCTTGAGAAAACCAATTCTCATACCTCACAAACATGTACATGCTCATTTTGTATAATGTCAAGGAGTATTTAGTCATATGGAAATATATCTAAGCTTGATTATAGAAAGGAATGCCCTCATGCATTGTTTCTCATTTACATAGTCACTTGCATATATTATCATCCAGTCACTAACATTTCTCATTGCTTAGACTTTTTCCCTTTGAATGAGTCAAATTATTTGCTTTCACCTTCTTTTATACTGTGCCATGCTTGTCTATTCTACATGAACGTCTGGTTTTCAGCCAGATTGTAACTGGAATAAGATTTCCTGCTAAAGTTTTGCTGACTCAAGAGTTTTCAGTAAACTCTGAATAAACAGCTAAATTTGATGGGTGTCTCTTGCATCAATGTTACTCATTTATGCATCACCCCTTTCTGCCTGTTCCAGAAATGTAGTTCAAGATACTTTGCTGCTATTTTGTTTTGTAAAACAGTTTCATGTCACAAACGATTACTCTTCAGTTTTCATGTGGGTTTTGCTATAATGTTACTTGAAATTAAGGCCATAGCATCACTCTTATAGTGGTAGGACAATAATTGACGTATTGTAGACTGAGATAAAGGATAGACAGATGGTCATATGGACAGATAGCTAGCTAGATAAATAGATTGTGTTTTATGCACTTTACCTCTAATCTGATTCCGATTCTTGTGTTTGTGTATTAGATTATTGCATTTCATTTACTATTCAGGAATGTGATAGTTCTCCATACTTAGGCCATACACAAATTCTTCCCAGCAATCATCTACCAACTTCAAAAATAAAACTGCATTAGAATTTTGTTCAGTATGATGAATATGGCGAGAAAAGATATGAAGTTAGAGTTTTAGCCAGGACTGCAAAGATCCAGGTTCAAATCTTATTCAACCATAAACCTGATTTGGGGTCATCTTCACCAAGATCTGGTGTCCTGAAGGTAAAATTGGAGGGATAGTATTAGGCACATGGTTTCAGTTCTTGAAGGAAATGTGGGACAGAAATGCAATAATAATTAAATGATATATAGTTTAGTATTTTAGTATAAGAGGGATGATTAGTGTTCACGGTTTTTAATCTGAATAGTATTGTGAATGTAAAAGCCAGAGTTACATTGGTTCTTATATTTCTCAAACTGCAGCCTAACTATCCTTATCTATGAATAAGGATTACCACCCACAATAGTATAGCAGAGAATATCAACATTAATTAAAGATTGTGTGTGTGTGTGTGTGTGTGTGTATGTATATGTTGCTTCTTACATTGTGTTTTAGTTATGAATCACCTGGTGTTGTCAAATTCATTGGCTTCATATTTGAAATATTTAATTAAATATTAAAATAATGGGGTAGCACTGAGCATATGAATAATTTCCTTAAAGAACTAAAATGAAACAGTTTGATTAATATAGTTTGCTTATTTAATGATTTCAAATATTTGGTTCATGACAGAAAATGAGAGTGAATCTGCATTTGGCAAGAGAGATTAAGGAGCTTTAGTTTAATATTTTGTCTTTGAAAAATCAATGACAGAACTAGAAACCTGTTGATAAATTCATTAGTACTGTATTCAATTATACTGAATGTGTTTTCAAGGAGGTGCTGTCAGTCAAAAGTGTAAATCAAAAATAATCCATACTATTTATAACAATTGGAATAGCAGATGACATTACATCTCTTTAGTGCCAAATTTTACTTCCAATAGAGAACTAAAATCTGCAGTCCAGAATTTCATTTGTATTGATATAACACCAATAAATGTCTAGTAACTATAACAGTATCTGGAAGGCAATAATTAAGTAAGATTTGAGCACAAAGCATTAAAGAACATTGATTTAAAATAAATAAAATAAAATGTGAATTATTTGAAACATCTGAACATTTCTAATCTTTTTTGATGCTTAGTTTGAATTATTTGTATGGCCATATAGATTTAGAAGCATATACATCTCAGAAAGAGTTCCCAGCAGCTTTCTTCTAGATGGTGTATGTGTCAGTGTTCCATCCAAGTTCCAATAAATCACTCAGCACTCAGATAAAAGTTAATCTAAATAAGAGTTTATTAAATAAACCATGTTGGCACATCTGGGAAAAACCTGAATCTGAAGGCCCAAGTTTTTCCCCACCCAAAAGAGAATTTCAGAACCACCTTCTTTTGCCCATCATACATCACATTTCCCAATCATAATTGTTACCCAACATTCTATCTTCCATCTTGGCACTCCTCTTCCAGGTGCTGCACAGAATGGCCTTGACATTCTTGGAAAGAATAATATTTTGACTACAATACTTCTAACTACATGAGAAAGTACTCCCTCTCTATTTCCCATGTGGCAGCCTGCAGAGGCCTCGAATTCATAGCTTCCAAGGCTGATAGTATGTTGTGATCTAAAGAAGGGTGGGAGGTGTGGATAAACTGATCTACTGTGTGATCTGCACTCATGCATATCACACAACTACCTTGCTATGTTGTTGTTTCAAGTTTAGTTTATCAATCAAGGCATTTAAATTATGGAAAAGGAAAATGAATCCATTCTTTCATGTTCTTCTTCATAGTACTTGTATTCTTTAGCCTTAGAATATGTGAATGCACAAGTCTCAAGAGCATATATGTGAAACCAAATGTCCATATAATTTAGCAACATGTATGGTAGCAAATCATGGAGAAACAGTAAAATGCATTGACTATGTCTTATTTAGTTAATGCAACAGGGATCCAATGTTCCTGTTTTTGGAATACGATCACAATGAAAAGCTTAAAAGAATCTAGTGAGCACTTCTGGTATTGTATGTATAATTTTATGGTTGTCTGCTATGGTAACTAACAAATTAGAAGTTACCCCAATTTCTGTATTAGGGGAGCAAATTTCTCATTCTGCCCTTCTCCAACTCAATAATACGAAAAGAAAGGTAACGACTGCTCCAACACTTGAGGTTTTTAAGACAAGATTGAACAACCATTTTTCTGAAATAGGGCTTCCTGCCTGAGCAGGGGGTTGGATTAGCAGACCCCCAACCCTTTCAACTCTGTTATTCTGCTAAAGAATTTCATTCAAGTTTGATTGTAATATAAGTTTACTCAATTTCCCCCTTTTTCATCATGGAATGAAGCAGTTATCTTTGGAAATTTATAAATTCTTAAATGAAACAGGCATTCAAAGATATGTGGAATAGTGCACAGTGGCAACAATATAAAAATGCATTACGACAACATTAGTATGGGCTGGGTAGACACAGGTTCAAATTCATTGAGTGATGTTATGACAGGCATTCATGCTTTGCCCGGTTGATTGCTAGGACATTTTTATTGGGCTCTCGGAGAAAAGAAAACATAGAAATAAAATAAATAAACAAAATTTGGGGGAAATGTTTGTAAAATTTATAAAGCAAAATGTAAATAAATGTACACAAAGAAGTATCTCCACAAACTTTTGTTAAAAAAGAGTTTTTAGTTGGTTTCAGAAATGGGATAAAGGAATGCAAATTTTAAAAAAATGAGATAGAACAAGATAGAATGTTTTATCCTTTTCTAAGCTCTGGGGTTGTGAGCATATATATGAGACTAAAACTAATAAAATATGAACATTTAGATTAAATCTGAGGTAGAAACGCCAATTCCTAGCCTTCCAATCTGCTTTCCATGTCAGGACTACATAAATTTGCCTAAAGTGAAATTAAAAAAGTAAAAACCCAGACAGAATGATCCTTGCAGCATATTGAGAACACATGGAAAAGTTCAACAGAGACACATAAGAAGGAAAGAGAGTATACCTATAATGAGGAGGTGGAACGGTATACTGCTTAACTTTTCAGACCATATGACTAAACTATAGCCCTTAGGACTAAAAGCTTTCATAGTAAACACATTACAATCAGTTACTGGTTAGAACTTTGGGGGAAAAAATCTGTCTTGCTGTTTCCTGTCAATCTGGCATGAAACTACTTTGATGAATATAGAAGGAAAACCATACTGTAATCATGAATGACTGTATGTGTAATGAGTAATTCTGTGCTTGGATATGTGCAATTTTCAATCTTTGATTTGCTATAGGAAAAAGGCTGTGTGCCCTACTCTAGCCAGGATCACTGGCATTGCTGGCAGCAGAACAAGATTTGGGAGCTTGCCAAACATTGGCATACTGATCAAATGCAATATCCTCTCCTCTTTTTAGAACGTTTCTCTAAAACCTCTGGACTGCCATGTGTGTTTTCCTTGTGGCCAACTGGTAGCTGAAGTAAAGGATTCTTGATTCATGAATGGCATTATCTGTTTTAGATGGACTAGAGTGACTATCATTGTGCTACTGGCAGCAGTTACTAACTTTTTAAAAAAAAAAGAATTTTCATTGACATAAGATTCTATCTAGAAAACTTTAGTTTGGTTGTGATAGAAATAGTTAGGAATGATTTATACAAATTGTCATTTTTGACTGCCAAGAATTGTTATGATAGGAACAAGTGATGAGTGCTGACTGAGCAAGTAAGATATTCATGCACGCATTAAATTTCAGATAAAATATTTATTTCCATGAGTGAAGATCAGAACAACAACAAAAAAACAACAACAAATAAAATATGTCACAATCCATTTAGGAAAGTGCACAAAGCTGTTAGGTAAAATAAAAGGCAAGGATAATATTCATCAATGTCAAATTTCACCGTTTTCACTGCAAGCAGACATTTTCACTCCATACCCATTCAGTATCCATTCATTTCCAACTTTATCTCTTCTTGATTTAATACATACAATCTTATAGCACAGTTTACTGCTTTCAGTGTATCTGTGTTTCTCCTGATGTAGCTCTTTCATGTTCCTCACAAAATGCCTTTTAATTTACTTTTATTTGAAGAAATGTGACATATAAGCAGAAAAACTGAAAGTTGTACTAAGCTAATTGGTCTTTTTGAGAGTGTTACTATTAAATGCTTTAAAATGAGGAATAATGCTTGCAAAAAGTAATGCATTTCAAGGTTTAGTTGCTTTTTGGGGCAAATTGGAGGGATGAACTTGTGTTACATTCTTCTATGATGAATGACTGCAAAGCAGCAAAGAATGTAATAGCAGCCATGTCTACTCGTGCTGGAAAATGAAAAGAGGAGCACTAGCCATAAAGATACTGACAGCAAAATAATTATGAGGCATCTTGAGCTGTGTAAGTAGAACATCTTACAGTGATCAAGTAAATTCAGTCACATTTTTAAACACATCAAACAATTAACCAGTGCATCATGACACTCTACTGAGCATGTTTCTGTGCAGAATTTAGTTTGTTTTATCCCTTTTTATTATTTTTATAACTATAAATAACTCAAGGCAATGAAAATATTTCATACACTTTCCTCCTCCTATTTTTCCCACAACAGCAAGCTTATGAGGTGAGTTGGGCTGACATTCCAAAGCTGGTAGAGAAAGAGATTTGCCTATATTTATCATGTATGGCTATTTTAGACAACCTAGATATTGATGGAAGAATAATCCTAGAATTTGAGAAAACTGGTAGCCATTAATATAGAAATATTAATCTCTTATCCATATATATTGGGATCTTAAAAATTTCTTGATGTTGCCCATCAGAGATTACAAAAAGAGAGAGAGAGAAAGAGAGAGAGAGAGAGAGAGAGAGAGAGAGAGAGAGAGAGAGAAGGGCAGGGCTTGGATCGCAGCGAGACGGGAAACTCCGACGGGAGATCCCCGAATCCAGCCGGAGGTGGTCCCAGTGACCTAAACCATCTTGGAGAG
>JANHFL010003418.1:28984-45449 GCA_032468155.1 Oxyrhabdium leporinum | reverse complement strand
ATATATATATGTATGTATGTATGTATGTATGTATGTATGTATGTATGTATGTATGTATGTATGTATGTATGTATATATATAGTCTCCTGCTTTGTATTCATGGCTGTTTTCAAAATGACTCAAGTCTTCATTATAAGGAATAGTAAGAACATGTATGAAGCTTCTAGGAAATCTGTATCACAGGCCAGGTGGGGGGATGAATGAGTCCTTATGGATGGAATAGTCCACATGCAATTTACATTCTGGAAGCCTCCAATCAGTGGGAACCTTGACACAGACCAAAAAATCTAGGAAGATGCCATATAAAGTTTTGATTTATATGTTAATTTTCCCATTAACAAATTAGGCCATAATTTATCATAATCTTTTTCCCCCATTGCATTTGAAGACATAGATCCGTATATACATGTCTATATTTAGTTATATAAATGCCACTCTACTTAGAGAACTCAAATAGATATCTCTAATTTATAAATAAGTGTGGCTTTTGGATAAATGAAGGATTTTCACCACAGCTTGCATTGCAAGTTGTACTTTGTGATGTTTTACCATCCACCCACCCAAAGAAGCTCTTTTTGCAATTTAACAAGGATGGATAAATAATCTGCAATTGGGTGATGAATGAAAACATCAAACATGTTGATAATAAAATCATTTGGAGTAGGCAATACAGAGGGGTCTTTGAAAACTGGAAATGGGCATAAAATAGTTGATGTTTGAATTGTGGCAATTGATCAGGAAAAGGATTGTAGAAATGCCTAATGAAGAACTATGAAGAAATCAAAATTCCTTATGTGTACACTGAACCCTGATATTGCCTATATCTATGATATTCAAACAATTGAATATTGTGAGCTCAATAGATATGTAAAATAAAGAATATTGAGAAGGAGACGATGATTGGGGAAATATTAAGTGCTCTGCTTAATAGCTAGTCTTTTCAAGATCACACTCACAAGAAACACTAAAACTATTCATAAGCTGTTACTAAATGCATGCAATATACAGGTTGCATCTTATTTTTTGTGACAAAGAGAGAAAAAACTATCACAGAAGCTGACAGTGATTTCAACCCTCATTTCAACCCTTAGCTACAAATATTCTCCTTTATTGGTTGACGGTGATGTTAACTAAATTTATATTACCATTCCAATATATTTTTCTTTGGTTGAATATATTAGAAGTCTTAAAATTTAATAAAGTGTTGTCTCGAGTTTCATACTGAAGAGGAAAAATAATTTAAAAAAAAGTCATTTTGGGGCAAGATAGAATTCCCAAGAGATAGTTGCAGAATTTGTTACACAATATTTTTTTGTTCCTTTGAAATTCAAAATTATTTTAAATCTTTTAACCTTAATGTCATTCATATTAAATAATTTCAGTCATAATGATTTTCTGCTTTGTTGAATCATGCTATGTTAATATGACAAGGTCTCATTTTGGGGAGTGGGTTGGATGGTTGTGGCATATAAATGCATCTTTATGGAATGTTTCCAAGGATATTTAACTTTCTTGAAGTTTTTAATAATTTTGAATGTATTTTTTTTTAATTAAAGACCCATTGTTTTCTCCTATTTTTAATTCTTCTATGTAGGGGTATTTCTTGTAATACTTTATGTCTGTCTGTCTGTCTGTCTGTCTGTCTCTGTCTGTCTGTCTGTCTCTGTCTGTCTGTCTGTCTGTCTGTCTGTCTATCAAATTTATTTGCTGTTCATATCATGGTTCAGGCAACTGTTTATACTTGCTTTACTGTTTTTGTAAATCACCTCAAGTGTTTTGATGAAGCAAATAAGGAACACTGCAAAAATAAATTAAGAAATAAAATTATTTTCAATAATTAAGCTAAATAGTTGATGTTCAGTCTGTACACTGATGCATGTATTTCAGAGCAATCTGTGACAAACATTAAAATAATTGTAGTTAATATGCATAGTACCTAGATTTATAGTTCATATAGCTTATCATTAATTCAATATCAAGAATATAGGAAATATTATTAGAAAAAAATATACATATGCCTACAGAAGTACTTGTTTTGCATATTTAGTCTGTAAACATAACACTCAGAAAAAATCATTAAAGTTCATTTTTACATTTTGTTTGGACATTTTTATTCAGTTTGAGAGCATTTCATTTAAAAAATGCTATAGAACAAGACATTTTGGAGAAAATGTCATGGGCAGGTGGGCAACTTACTATAGTTATAAAATGTTCAAAACTGAGCAAGGGTATAGAAATATCTCTACAATACATCTCTACCAGAGACTGCACTTTCCTTTGTTTTGCATTTTCTGTTTTAGGAAATAGAAGGGGCTGCAAACTTATATATACAGAAAAAAATAGTTTTAACTGCATACCCCACTCCAGAATAATTCAAAATAAACTATGAGGATGAAACAGAAAAGCAGAAATCTTTTCCCACAAAAAATGAATATTAGAAGACAGGTTCTAGTAGAGTATCAAAAACTATGAATTTTAGTGAGAAATGACTCCTGTATATAAATGTAAAGATATATTCCATAGTAATTAGTTTCAACCGCCATTAATAAATTGATCTTTTAGCATGCCAGATGATTCAGTGGCATCTGGAATGAGGTTATCTGTGAAAAGTGATTGGATATTTCTCATGGCACTAATACCTCGTGTCAGGCATGAGTTGTGTTTACTAACTTAACCAGTACAAGATCTTTTAGGCCTGATGGAGCAGCTATGATGGAAATGCTATAGCATCCTGTATCAATATACCTGATTATAACTTAGTATGCATTGCAGCTGACAAGAAACTTTGAACATAATCATTTTTAATTCAATATCAAAACAACTGGCTTTCTTCAGAGATGATGGGTTGGGCCAAACTATGAATACAATTTCTTTCTGATGGTGCAAATTTTCTATTAACATATGCATTGAATATGCAGATAACCAAATGACTATATGAATATCAGGAGCTTACCGAGCACAGCAGTGATAATGAGAGATTCTTGAAGAATTTTTGATTGTAAACATTTGAAAATCCTCATTGTTCAAAATATGGCTATGTTTTCCTAACAAAGTCTTGGAACTGTAAATAATAAACAGATGTAGTGTTTTGAAGGAAAACATCTTTCACTATAAATATGTTTGTCTTTGTTCAGCTTTATACTTCCAGTTAAACTTATGGCTTTTTTGGAAATAATAATTCATGATATACATTATGTTCTTCTGCATATATCTTTTTTCCTGCATATAATATAAAATTCCCATTAATACATTTTAAAGGATAAATTATTATTGCCTACAACACTTTTTATTTTTGAAATACCACATCCTGACAGTTTTAACCAGAATGAATAATATTAAATCAAGTTTTCTGATCTCTAGGTTGTGTAGCACTCTTACCAAATATCAGTTCATTCTAGATTTTTAAAAAAAATGTTTTAAAGTTCAGCAACAGGGGCATTTTCAATTTGTTTGTTAAATGATAGTGGACCCATATGTGTCTCATAGGGATGTGTGGTCAAGTCTTTAGGTTAGAAACTAGGAGTCTATGAGTTCTAATCTTATTTTAGGCATGAATGCTGGCTAAGTGATTTTGACCCAGTCACTTTCTCAGCTCAACCCACCCTACAGAGTTGTTGTGGAGAAAATAAAAGGAGGCAGGAGTATTAGGTATGTTTGCCATCTTGAGTTATTTATAAAAATATTAATGGTGAGTTAATAAATAAATTAAGTAATTGTAGATAACAGCCCAATCTTTAGAAATAAGTGTTTCTTTCAAACAAACACATTGTATAATTGTGTTATGTAGCATTCCTATGACTATCACATCCTACCGAAAAATACCAGAATGATGAATAAATTCATTAAATATGCAAACAGGAACTCCTAGTTCATTGTAAGTTGTAAGATTTGTTATATCTATGCATACTGTATTCTGAAATTATTCTAACTTTGACAATTCATAGGTCAAATATTATCTTAAATACATGTGGCAAACTGTCTCCTGGCTCATAAATCTGGGTAAATAAGGTGTTAAAATGCATTGTGTTTTGTGTTTTTTTCTTTAAGCATTGGCAGGTCACAGCACTTAGCTAACCTTGATTGGCCTTATATACCAAATGGTTATGTTTTAGTAATGGACATCCTGTGAATTATAGGGTTCAGAGTTAAACAGGAAGTTGAAAAACATCCTAGCAGGAAATGGGAAGATACAAATGCCAAGATAATTACATTGTGATAGTTACTAAGAGTTTAAGCTTAAGGTATCTTTGCTGTTATTTATTTGTTTGGGCACTTCTAATTTTTTGTGGCTTGATGGAAGTCTTTTTTTCTTGTAAGGTCATTCTTGTTACATGTTTGTTGCCACTTTGTCTTCTATTGTCTTTTTTTTCCACATTGACACAATCAGGTTTTGTAATGTTATCCATCTTCAACAAGATTCACTTACAGGCATTAGAGTGGTATTGTTATCATGTCTGAGGCAGTTGATATTTGTCCCTGTAATTTTAATTCCATGACTATTTATCATACTCCAGCATTTATATTTTACATAAAATTTTAAAAACCAGACACAACCATGACAGAATCCATTCCCAATTTTGTAGCTTTTAGTTCTTTAACACTCCTTTGTAATCATTGCTGCCCAACTACTGTACAAATTTGTCAATAGGCAAATGAAATAGGCTGGTGCTTCATTATGTTAAGAGCTCTTCACAGTCTGTGGTATACACATTCAAAAGCCTTTGTGTAAAGCAAGGTTAGTCTTCCATTATTTGACTGGCTTTTTTTAAAATAACTACATTGTCTCAAGCTACCAGAAACCTACCCATGAGCAATTAGTGACCTTTTGCCTCTACATTAACATCTCTAATAGTGACTGGCAGAGTAATTAGACTGAAAATGATCCTAGCAATATAGATTGAGTGATTATGGCCATCCATTAATGTGACCCTGAATGCTTTTAAATTAATTGGAAAGAAATGGCTCTGTGACCACATCATGGCATATCTACATAAAGTAAATAAGCAAGGTGTGTCACTAATTGCAGGGAGAGTTTCATTCTCATAAGCTGATTCCATCTGAAGTCTACAATTGTTCAAATATTTGTATGTTGCTCATTACTCTTCTTGAATGGCTCTTTATAGTCTTTGAAGGACGCAGATGGCAACCAATTCATTATGAGATGACATGGCATACAAAAAGTGTCTCAAGATGTAATTTAAGATCACATTTATCAACATTCCTGCTTTATATGGCATGTGCATGATTTTGCATATATTCAGTCACTCATATGTGAGTCATACCAACATCAGAACTGAAAAATATAGTAACTTTAATTCATTAACTATATTTAGAATAGCAATATGAGAAATCAAACTGAGCTCAATGAGGCAGCATCAATTCTTCTATTAGATTAGTTGATCAGTTTGTTTAAATGTATATAGCTTTTAGTAACTGATCAATAGTTAAAATATTAAATGCCAGACTTACTTTATGATATGAATGCAAAGACAAGTCCAAGAAATGATGAGAAAAATGCATGTAATAATCTATGACTGACTTATTTTTGTGATGTCAATCAGTGAGGTTCAAAACTAAGTTATTAATGGTACTTATGAGAAACAATATTTATTTGATTGTTTGTGCTTACATTTGAATTTATATGTGATGTGTTTCAATTTATATGGCCACCCATCTGAAATTCATGATTCTGGGTGACTAAGAATATTATAAGAAATAAGAAAAAATAAAAACCGATAACGAACAGATAATCAATTCTCATAGAAAGAGCAGCTGAGGTAAAAATAAAATTATCAATCACAAATTAGCATAACCCATATATGGGCTCAGCCATACCTCCTAACTGCCAGAGTTGGTAATTAAATCATGACTTCAAGGTCTTAGAAAAATCCAACAGGTTTGTGGCCAATGCAATTTCTGAGGGAATTATAATCTAAAGACTGTCTTCCTGGGATGCTCCAGATGGTACTCTTTAGCAGATGTAACTCAGAACACACCTCTTCCATTGGACCTAATTGGGGAGAAGCAGGCCCTCAGATAACCCAGTCCCATACCATGAGGGATTTACAGATTACAGAACAAGCAATCTGAACTGAACGTGGAAGCCAATTGGTAATTTACACAGCTTGCAGAGTTGAGTATAACGTGTGCTGATCAAGGATGCACATAACTGCTCACACTGCTGTATTCTGTACCAGTTACAGCTTCTAGATGTTCTCCAAAGGCAGTCCTATATAAAGCAAATTGCCAAAGTCCATTAGGGATGAGTGATAGTGAACAGGCTACAGAAAGGGTACAACTGGAGCAAACTCAAACTTGTGGAAAAGCCCCCTTGGCTATGGCTGCCACCTGTTTCTTGAACAGGAGCCATGGGTCCAGGAAGATCTCCAGATTGAACACTGTTTTTATGAGGAGAAGTGCATCTAAAACTAAAGATGGAAAATTCTCAGAACTAGACAACCCTAACATCCAAAACTACTCTGTTTTCTTAGAGTTGAGCTGAAGTCTATTGACCTGAATTCCAACATTCTCTAGAGAGTACACAATAAGATACAATTTCCATAGCATCTCTTGGGCAGGGAAGGTAGAGATGTAAAGTTGGATACATGTGTGCACTGATCAAATCTCATTCCACACTTTCAAAGATGACCTTACCTAATAACTTCATATAGATGTTAATAGTAGAGGAAAGAGAACCCAGCCCTGTAGAACTGTCCAAAGCAGGATTAGTGATTAGGCACAAAATAGTGTCATCCTCTCCCATTCCACACAATAAATTCAGAAGGATACAACAGTGAATGGTATCAAAATGGTCAAGAGCAGAAAAGATGGAGAACCACCCCATCTATCTCCTGCTAGAGATCATCTACAAGTGTAATCAGGTCAGAATCTTGTCTGGAAATAATCCAGACTATCTACTTTCTCCAGGGTTGGTGAAACTGTTGCATGATCCAGAAAGGGAAGATTAAATTCTGGATGAGAATTACCCAGTACTGTGGGTTACACTGCTGGCTTCTTGAGAAGGGGCCAAACTACTGACTGTTAAGAGATCATGGGAAAACCACTCTCTCAAGGAGAAATTAACTATTGCCAGAACCAAACTATGGTACATGTTACTCCTGGGAGGCCTTAGCCCATCCCAAAAGCATGAGTCTAATATACAGGTGGCTGACCTAACAGGACAATCTCATCAGGTCCAAAAGGATCAACCTCCTTCCACGTGATTTTTAATCACCCTGGTTTTTAAAACTGTAGCTCACTAGCTATAGGGTATATATCAAAAAGAATCATAGGCTTGTTGGAAATGATGTCATCCATTTTTTTTCAAAAGCATTCATCTTTGATTTTCAAACCTTATGCTAAGAATGCTTATTTCAACTTTTCTCAATGTAATGCTTTGTTGGGTTGTTGGATTAGTGTTCCTACAATCCTCAGCCAACATGACTATTTTCTCAAACTACAGAAGAAGGAAGCAAAAAAGAAATCAAGGGCTTCCTGAGATTATGATTTTAAAAAATTAAGGATGATGGTCTTGATTGTGCAATCAAAATTCCATTCTTTTTAAGCGATACATAAACAGATAGATTTTGGTTGCATCCTTGTGGCTGCCATCTTGACTTCTTTAGCCATATCCTGCCGATAGATTTATTAATAAAAATCTATTTTAATAGATTTATTCCATGCTTGCCCATCAGTTCTTATCAGGAATATCGTTTCTCCAAGCACTTGCAGTGGGAAATAAGATGGGAAAGATTCCTTTGGTTTTCCTATGACATCAATTCCATTCAGATGTTTTGATTAACATAAAAATTTAGTGTCAAACCTCCACCCCTTTATTTTTTTCCTTAATCACATTTTTCTCATACTGTGCTATGATATTTAGATTGTAATTTTCTGGGAAGAAAATGCCTTTTGAAAATGAATTATATATAATCTGATCTAGATTAAAAAGCAAGCTAAGAGGCAGGACTAGTGGTAGAAGGGAAGTCCAACAATCTGAAAGGCACAAAATTAGAAAAAGCTGACTTATTTATCTATACAATTATATTTTTTGTCATCATCCTGTGAGGCAGATGAAGATTAGAGATAATGGCTTGCCATTACATAGCAAGGATAACAGCTGATGCTTTTACTGCCAAAGGGCTTTCAGCTTTGATTTTATTATTCTGTGTAACAATCTTGTTTACTTTAATAGTGAGATTTCAATACTAATAGTATTTGGTGATTTTTCACAAGGATAGAAGGCCCTGAAACATCAATTACATATTCATGGGACAATAAAAAAGTATTTTCAACTATAAAATGAGCAGATGTAATTTTCATTCAAATGTTATGACTATTCGGTTGTTTTAAAGTCAATATATTTATTCTGAGAATTGTAATTTGAGGAGCCAATATAGATTTTTGGTCTCATAGCACACTACAAATGTTTATTTGTACTTAGAGGTGTCCTTTCCCTTAACTGGATGTTTTCAATGTTCTCTGCTCATTGCTTTTGAAATTATTGTTCCACCGTTCATTATCATTTCTTTTTTCTCATTTGCTTTATGTCTGTCACGCCAATATTACCTTGAAATACCTGGGAGATTATTTTTAATGAATGCTCAGCTGTTTTCCTGGGTTGGTATTTAATAAAGCAATTTTGGTAGTTAATGGGGATAATTTGGAATTAGTCACTCCTCTATTAAAATCAAGATTTGAGAATGTTGTTTAAAGCTTTGCTTGTAAGATGAGCAATATGTTTCAAGCACAGAAAATAATGACTGAAGACTGAAAAAAGGCTGGGTATGGTGCCTGCTTATTTTGAGTTTTAGATTGGATTGTGCTTGTATATAATTATTATATGCACCTACATATAAGCATACAGAAATAAAAAAGCTACAGATAATTGTTGTACATCAAAGGATAATAACTTTGTTTCTTTGCAAAGTAAAATTACCCCCCCCCTCCAAATCAGATATTTAATAGGCTCCTCTGATTAGACAAGATTCTCTGGAATTCTCACTTTTAAACAGCTTGGCCCAAAATAAGATCCATTTCTTTTATGTTTCACTTCACTCAGCCAGGTACAGCCAATATGCTTACTACAAAGTAGTACTGGGGATTTAGTTATTTAATTCCCCCCCTCTTTAAAGCATTTCAACACAAATGGAAATTATATACTATTCTCCCAATTTGGTAATTTACACATGTACAAATTCCATAATTCTTGATCATCTGGAGCCTCCAAATTAATGTACATAAAACCACCATCTAACTTCTTTGATTCATATCATTAATACTATTGTAATAAAGAATGTAGGAAGAATTGTTTTTAAAAAAATCTATAGCACATCAAGATGGTGCATGTTATACTGAAACACAGAAAACACCAGTCTTAATGTACCAAAGTACTTTACAATGCCCCTGTTCAAATGAGACAGAAGTAATAAAAAGTAAAACATGATATGAAAAGCGAAGTATTATATAAAGCTCAACAGCCTTTTCCAAACCATTAGGATTGGAGAATTTGGGGGGAAAAAGTCCATATTAGTAGCTTGGTTTATGCATGTTTTATTACATCTATACAGGATATAACTTACCTATGTATGCAAAAGATTATCATAAAATGTTATTAACAAATAACAAAATGTTATTATCAAATAATATATGTCTTTCAGTGGATATTAATGTATAGAACCTAAAATACATTGGTAATGCAAGTTTTTTATCACAAAGATCTTCGTATTTCCCTGTTCTATTTCTGACATCTGTTCACACTACACTCTGAGTGATTTTTCATTTTGAGACCAGGAGACTCTTTCCTTCACATTCCAGAGTGCAACTCATTTGCAATGTGATCATCAATGCTAACCCTTTGAGCAATACTTGCTGCCTACCAATATTTTATTTTGTTGGCAGAAGGGGCTAATAAAATATTGTTTTGTTTCCTGGTAACTAAGAAACACTGTTCTTTTGAATCCAGAATAATTTTTAAACTTTCATTCTTATTTACCTATGTGTATATTGAATCACAATATAGTTGAACAAGACTTAAAAGTCAGAGAAAGAAACAGAGAATTTCATATCCAAAGTTTTTTTTAAAGATATCCATTTTTGATTGAATCATCTTTGCTTTTACTTGTCATAAAAATGTTATGACAACACTCTGCAGCTAAATTAAAGAGAAGGGTAATATTAATACTAAAAAGTGCAATTATTTAGACTCGGGCTTCACCTGAGAGGATTTCCTTGGGGCCTAAATATTCCTACATATGAGCTTTAAAGGAGAAGTTGTCCTAGGATTCTCACATAAAATAAGTATAGGTCATTTTTAAAGTTATCAGATATAGCAATATTTTTTAACTCAATGAAATCTAAATATAATCCCCCCTCCCAAAATTCCAAAATTTTGGGTTCCTCATATATTTCCATTCATTTGGCCAATCAATGCAATAGAAAAAACAATGGAAAAAATATTACATCAACACAGAATACAATAAGAAAGTGGGAAAAGGTTTCAAATGTTTATTGTGCCCTGGTTCTCTCAGAGTCTTGCTGAATATGGGCAGGATTCTTCTGTATAATTCTTACCACCAACCCATGTCTGACCATGAGTTTGTCTGAATTCTGATACCTATGGAAATCCAGATCATAGTTGTCTCAAAGGTGTTTCCCCCCACTTTCAAACGGCAACTGAACTGTTTTTTTTTTTAAAAATTGAGGAAGAAGAAAACATTTACTTCGTTATCCAAGAAGCTTGAATTAGAAGCAAACATTTTCTTCTTCTTTCTCAAAAAACAAAACAAACAAAAGAAAGAAAAAACCAACAACAACAAAACAGTCCTGTTAGCTTTTGAAAGAAAAAAAAAGCATCTTTGAGACTGAATTCTGATGAAACTCTAAGTGCTTTCAGATAAACTCACATTTCTGGACTTTGATTTAAACTACATAATCTCTCAATTAAACCATAATTAAGATGCAATACTGAGTAAGGGTTATGTTTATTAATAAAGTGACATATAATATCCTAATTACTAATACAAAATTAGAGTTAGCTACTTTGTTTTTTTGGGGTTTTTTTAACTTGGTCCAAAGTGATCTTGATAACATTATAGGAAGCACATGTAAAGCACATTCTGCCATAAAGTAAGAATTTAATTTAATTAATGAAAAAAGCAAATCACTTTTATATGAATAGTCAGACAGCATAATTTGTCACTAGTGTCAGTTAAATTAACAACTTGTAATTCTGTGGACAAAATATTTTACTAGTTCTACAGAAATGATTGCTTCTTGCTACTTAATAATTATATGTCACTGGTGTGTCCGAAGAAAGAATTATATTATATGAATTTTATTAGTAGTGATGGTTTTGAAAATACTAAACACTATAGAATGTTCTGAAAGTTTGCAATGTCTTTCTGATAAATTTGGATTTTGGCATGTATTAAAATTGTAGTGCTATATTATAGTTTGTTTGTTTATAAGGAACTTGGTTTGTATTTCATTCTTAGACTCATTTAGGGTGGAAATTGTCTGAAGTGAGATATAGAAAAGAGACATGGGATTTACTTGTATCAGAAACTAAACTATGAACAGTAAGTGGCAGGATTTAACTGCATTTTTACTCATAAATAAATCCTTCTTTCAATGTGCTTTCTTTCCACTATGTTTACCTAGCAATATCCCTTAAATAAGGATTAATTTCTAGTAAGTTATTCAGTACGGAGAGAATATTTTCCTTTAAAAATAATATATTGTCTACATAAGCTTGTGTTGAAATAATTATATTTTAAATATTCACATATTCTCTCTTCTTTGAATCTATATAAAGGTAAAGTTCATGTTTGACTCTATGGCATGGTAGTCATCTCCATTTCTTGGCTGAGGGAGGCAGCATTGTCCAAATACGTTTTCCCTCATCATGTGGCGAGCATGGCCAAAGCTGCACAGAATGCTGCTACCTTCCCACTGAAATGGTACCGATTACTCTATTGGCATTTGCATGCTTTTGAACAGCTAGGTGGGTAGGAGTTGGGGTAAGAAATAGTAGCTCATCCTGTTGCACAGAGCTTGGGTCTCGGGCTGTCAGTCCTCCAGCTGACAAGCTCAGCATCTTTAACCACTGAGCCATCACACACCTTCCAATTTATATACTTCCATGATATTTTACTAAAAAAATGCAATCAAGAAAAAAAACCCACCTTAGCATTGGTTTATCGTTCTGTGCTATTACTATGTTGCCTGTCTTAGCATAGTCATTGTAGTGTCTCTCTTTATCACATTTTAGAACAAATGAGCAATGTCATGCTACTTAAATGTGAATGGTAAATTAATTGTAAATTAATTGTAGTCTACAATTTGAATCTGAGGGCATTTAAATAAATTATGGTTTCAAATATTCAGTTGCCAAATGTGGAGCTACAATGCAATTACAAAATCTTAGTTTTAATCAAGCTTTCAGGTGATATATGATGTAGCCAATTGATTGTATTGTGTTTCATAAGAGAATATCTAGGTTCCTTTTCTGTTAAAATGCAGCTGGCCTGCAATGAAGAAGGCTGCTTTGCTTATAAAGACGCGGCAGGCTCTTCATATTCAATGGTGTATGACTAAACAACCCACATTCATTTGACTTCCAAGACAGCTGGAGTTGAATTCAGAGGCAGCTAATTGCCTTGGGGACCTTTTTTTGGCATGTGGCCCACTGGTACTCTTCAGGGGTGGAACAGCATCACACAGAAAGCTTAAAAGCATCTGGACTGCTGTTGCTGCTGAATGCCACTACTGACAAATTTCCCATCTGCCTTTTAGAAAGCCAGTGATCTGGAGAGTAGGAAATCTAGTTCCCAATTATACAGTCTCTCTCATGCAAATCCTCCTAATTGGACCAAATTTCTACATTTAAATTAAGGCAAAAAAATGAATCCCTGGATAAACTAAACAGTGTTTCAGACTAATTTCCCTATAGAACTAAAGATTGAAGGCAAGGCAGGGCAATGCTGTAATATGATTTATTAATTTACAGATTGCATAGAAACAGCGGTTTCTCATTATGTATATTGTCTAGTTCTCTAGCTATTAACTAATTGTCATTTATTTATCATTTACATTTATCAATTGTAATATTATACCAAACTTTTAAGTCAACTATGCATGACCATTCTTCTGTCAAACTATAACATTTACCGATCTATTTTAGATATTCATAATAATTTTGTCAAGATTTATGTTATTTAGAAAAGCTATTCCTGTAATTGAGACAAATTTTATTTCTTCCAGAAGAAATCAAACAGCAATGCACATTTTTTAAAAAAAACCCAAAAACAAATTAAACAACTTATTTATTTATTTATTTTTATTGATCAGACACACAGGATATTTTCTCCTGCTTGCTTCAGTGGAACTTCTAGAAAAATTGATTGCAGTGAATCTATAAGAATTACAAAACCTAGATGCATGCAAAATATGCTAAATTTTGTATGTTATGTTAACAATATGTTAACATTGTATGTTTCAATGAACCCCTAAGTAAATAGAATTTTACATGGTGCAAATTAAGTATGAAAATCTTCTGTAAACTTGAATGCATAGTTATAATTTAAGTGCTGTTGTTATCAAATTCAAAATAAAAAAAACCTGTAAATAGCCAAGAGAGTTGGGTGTGAGGCCCACAGGTTAGTGTAACAATTAGAAAGAAACTTATCCTTGCGATTCACAGGTTCAGAAATCTCTCAAGTGACATCATAGAATGCTGGCTATATCATAAGGAAGGTACATGTATATAATTTTTGTCATGTCAAAATTATAGCATATGCATATGTATGGAGAACAAAAACAATTATTCCCAGAAGTAGTATTTTGGCTGATCAATTGATGAAATGCTAACACATACTTTCAAAAAAATAATGAAGTATGTTGAATCCTTGTCCACAGATCCATGTGCACTGGCAAGGCAAGTACATCAGGTTATTTTTCTTTCTAATATGAATGTTTTATTGCAAGTTCTTGAATGTATTTACCTGCTTTTGAAATCATATCTCATGAAATTAATTACACTTGAAAACATATAGCACTGAAATTTGTTTCATACTACCACGGATGCTTGACATTTCCCCCCTAAAGAATATAATCCATTACAAAGGTGGAAATCAAAGTCATATGAAAGATATGATTGTCCTACACTGGTCTTTGACCATAATAAAGAATTGATTTGATACATGATTCTTATTATTGTCTAACATTGATTCTAAAGCTATCCTAGTGAATGGTAGAAATGGTACCATGGGGTTAAATATAGCTCTGATTTCCTTTCTCAGTTTTCAAAATGCCTTTGATTATGATTGCTACAAACCTAGATTCATAGCTCCTCAAGGTGGCAGCTGTGGCTAGAAAGTTTTTGCACAGCTTTGGATTGTGCATCAGTTTTACTGTTATTTATGTCTTAGTGACTTCTATATTGGACTATGACTGGGACTGCTCTTGAAGAACATTCAGAAACTTCAGCTGAATGTGCTGGTGTACGGCTTATACCTTGACACTTGTGACATCACTCTTCATGAGCTGCATTAGTTATCAGTGTGCATCTAGTTGAAAATTCAAGGTGTTGATTGCCATCTTTAAAACCCTTCATAGTTTGGGGCTTGGTTGCTTATTTTTGCCTGGTCTGGCTACTTGTTCTGGTAGGAGGGACATGCTTTGAGTCCCATCAGCTAAGGTGTGTTGGCTGGTGGGTGGGGAGCAAGAGAACCCGCTTTTCTGCCAATCCTGTGGCATGCCATTACTCCAGAGATCAGATTGTTCTCATCCTGTTAGTATTCCATAAAGCCCTGAAGATATAGCCCTGTGGTAGAGAGTCCATTGTCTAGTTGTGTAAAATATTGGGTTTTCTGACCCTTTTCTGGATGCTACGGATTTTATGTTGGTATTATTTCTAACTTTGTAATATGCCCAGAAATAAGTGTGTGAGAGGAACAGCTAAATAAATTCACCAAATTAATAAACCATTATGATGGATTGTCTGAGCCTGAAGGGGGACTGAAATGTTTTCTTCCAGAAGGCCTCTGGCTCTTTACACTTTGGCTGCAGTTTTGTGGCTTGATAATTTCCATTTATTTAAAAAATTTGTATAGCTACATATATTATGAAGATGGGCAGCTCACAGACAATAATAAAACAGTAAAACAGTAAAAAGCAAACAACAACAGCAACAGCAACAAAATACCTTCCTGGTGCCCTGAATATAACACACCACTAGTTGTCCAAACAAACTTGAAATGTCCATGGGCTCCAGCCTCTAACCTAATATGTGAAGGAAATCCAGGTCTTTACAGTTTTTTGGCAGGCCAGAAGAGTGATCTTCTGATCTCTCAGATCTCAAGTGAGTTATAACTTCTCAAAACATTATTATATCTTATTTTTTCCTGGATTTCCTGGTTCCTGGGGATTTTAGTAAATTCATTCTGAGGCTGTTAGGGTGACTGGTAGAATCTGAGTCCTTTCCTCTTCTTTCCTTGGTCTATTAATAGAAGATAAAAGGTGAATATCCTGACAAATAGGAACAAGCAGACTGTTTCAGAGTAATGAACTCAAATTATTTTAAGTTATATAGCAGTCTATTGCACTTGATAAAATATAGATTGTGTTTTTGTTTTGTTTTGTTTTTTCAATAAAATGTCCAGTAATGAAACAGTTAAAAAGCAAGGGATTAATCTTCTAGTCTTAGTCTTCACATATGAGCTACTTATTCTGGGGGGTTTATCTGAAGGTTCACCAAGAGTATTTCATTTATACCCTGTAAAGATTACTTATAGAACAAATCTGTCATACAACAATGTATGAGAAACAGTTCAATTGTTAAATACCTTTTTACAATATATGGAAAGTATCAGTGAAATTTACAAACACACTTAGTGTACACCTTCATGTTTGTATTGTTGCTGCATTTTTTAAAATTCTGCCATATACCTAATTAATAGCTGTTGTAGTATTTCCTTGTTTCTTTTGTTTCACAAGAGATTTCAAATACACTCTCTCTTTTTAAAAAAAAGCTCTTTGATGTTAATTTTAAAAGTCTATCACAAGGAATAACTGAACAGAAAATGCTCTTTAATATTTATTTGCTTGTTTGTTTGTTAATTTATTTATTTAATAAAATGCCACCAAGCTTCTAAGATTAGTAGTTAGCAACATGAGAAGTTAATTTATATTTGTGATATTTAACAGTAGTTATCTGCAGTTTGAAAGAGTAAATGAAAGCAAGGATAATTTCAACTATAATTTTACATCGAATGGAGTTATGGATACTGGATAATATTAAATATAATTTTAAGCCAGTCCCACAAAATATCCTTTTTAAAAAATATATCTTTATGCAGATATCTCCTTCCTTCCTTCCTTCCTTCCTTCCTTCCTTCCTTCCTTCCTTCCCTCCCTCCCTCCCTCCCTCCCTCTTTCGTCCTTCTGTTGGAAGAAATGTCCATCT
>JANHFL010003418.1:15738-28744 GCA_032468155.1 Oxyrhabdium leporinum | reverse complement strand
CTTTCTTTCTTTCTTTCTTTCTTTCTTTCTTTCTTTCTTTCTTTCTTTCTTTCTTTCTTTCTTTCTTTCTTGTTTATCCTATTCTTCTTCAGTAATAATTGTCTTTTTAGTACCCTTGAGATCTAGGGAAGGAAAAATTTAGCTGCTGGAAAAAGAAAGGAAAAGGAACTATGTATGCATGAAAATACTGAATGGTTTGTGAATAAACTTTTCAATTAGCTCCGCTGACAGCTCATTGATTCCAGACTTGCAAATTGGACTAAACAAAGAGCCTGTTCCCATGGTAATTTGGGGCCATTCTACCGCCAACAGCTTTCATACACATTACCCTCCTGTAAGGCTAATGTAAACCTGTAGTAAATGGACATACTTTGCAGCCATTTGTTCAATTGCAGTACTTCAAACCCTGAAATTCAGAGAGTGTTGTAAAAGAAATTACTGACATACCTAATATTCAGCAAACCTTCTTCACAAAATTTTTGTTCATTTAGAGTCAACTGGCATATTGGGCATAAGTACATATAAAAAGAATCTTAGTGTCTTAATAGAACAGAAGCTAAACAAATTGACAATGTGATGTATCAGCAACTTCCTCTCAGCCCCTTCCCCCCAAACCACAACAAAAACAAAAATTGCAATCCTGTGCTTCATAAATTGGGTAGTACCAAAATCAAGGAAAACTGTAGGGACATCTGATAGTTATAGTGATTATATATGAGTGGCTGTCATATAGAAATCAGGGCAGCATTGTTGGTGGTTGTTCCAAAAGACAAGACAAGAAACAATGGATTAAAATTACAAGGGAGCAGATTTTAATTGTGCATCAACTTTTCCATCACCAAGAGCTATCTAGTACAGATGGTGGACTCTCCTCTCCTTTAGAGGCAGCATTTAAATGTAGGCTGGAAGGCCACATGTTCAGAATGTTATAGCAGTAGGTTCTTGTGTTGGGAAGAGCTGATGAAAATAATCTGAAAAATCTCTTCCAACCTTAGATTCTATATCCCCCCCCCAAAAAAAAACCCAAATAAGGCAAGTTGAATTACAATTTACTCTCCTTTACTTTGATCCAATGAAAATATTCCCATGCATTTGTTACCAACATTTGAGAGTTGTGTACAATATTTATTGGGGAAAACTAGAAAATATGATTTGGTCCTATTCTTCACTCTTCTATTACCTATATTGATGCGTAAAATCTACCAAAAGAAAATAGTTGAATTAATCTGACTATGGTTAGTTTCTACCAGAGACTTGCAATTACATTCAGCTGATTAGAGTTATATTCTTATTTGTAGACTTTCTCCACACATGGCTTTTATTTTTCTAAAGTAAGTATTTGGTTGTATTTTTTTGTCTTCCATGTATTTCAGGGGTATATCTGCTAGCTACAATCACTGCAGTAGATGTACCTTTTTATTTAACGGTAGTCAGAATCAAAATACATGACCTAGATCATCACAGAGCATGTTTGTCAATGTGAGTTAATTCAAATCCACATTGATTCTAACATCTGCCATGGTAGAAACAAAATTGCAATGTGACCTTTCCCCTCAAAGTGTTCCTGTGAAAGGAACCTTATGCAAACAAGCCCCCAAAACTTCTTTGCTCCTAGAAAATCTATAATACCAAACATCCAAGAAGAGTTATGCAAGGTTTTCCCCCAAAAAAGTTGTAGCTGGTGAGACCTTAGGTTACTGAAGTCTTTCACCTCAATAATCCTTTGGGTTATGTCCAAGTCTGATGCCCTAATTAAGCAACATGTTTAATGCAAAACAGATTCATCTAATATGCATGATCAGGTAATTTTTTAATGTGACAGTGTTAACATTCTCCCTGAGTTAACAATGAACTAATGATAAATGGGTTTCTTTTTCTTATTTTTTCTGTGCTGCTAATTGGTGCAAAGACAGATAGTCCAGTAATCTTTCAGTTTAATTCCCCAGTGGTTTTCATGTTCTGAATTCACAGAAAGTGTATTCAAAATTGTAAGTGAATCTTGTATAGACATGACATGCATTACCTCACTTGCTGTGAAAAAGACAATTTGCTCATCATTAGCAAAACCATTTATGGCAAAGTTATTACCACCAAAGTTTCCCTTTCTGCTCCTATATAATATAAAGTTGCAGGATTTGCCTTCTTTATATTTGTCTAGGATTTGTTTGGAAGACAAAGTTCAGACGTGCTTGCATAGCACCACTCAGGTGCAGAATTGTAAGTTGCTTTTAAAAGGGATCATTAACAGTTGGGGATTAAAAGCCTTTGGTGAGGAGGAGAGCATTTAAAAATGTGTTTGACAATGATTACAATTAAAACGGTTTAGCCGGTATATGTTTATTTGAATAAGTTTACATGGGAAAATATTGGTAGGAAATGGCACATGTTAGCACTTAAATACATCATTATTTATTATTTAAAAGGTGTATGAAAATACAGAAACACCATTGATGGTTTGAGGCATTGTAGAAACATACAATAAAAACTCATTAAAAAAGATTAAAAGCTTGATAAATTTAGAACACAAAGCTAAAACTTTATTGGAAACTGTGGGTAATCTGTTCTGAGATCCCTTTTAAAATGTATTAAGGAATTGTTTCAATTTCAATGGCAATTTGTTCAATAATATGAACAATATGTATCACAAATAAGGCATGATTAAAATCTGAGGTTGAGTCTTAAAAAAAATACATTGGTCAACATATGTTGGTCAAATTGTAGAAGAATATGCAGTCCTCCAAATAAAATGAACTTAAACTTCATGGGGCTTTATACATCACTGCAAGCAGTATGAAGAGTAGGCTTGTGCAAAAGTTAGCTGCTCATGGCTGGGGGATTCATGGTCATACTACTAATTACTCTTAGGGCTTCCATTCAGTTGTGTCCAGTTCTCAGAGACTGCCTCAACATGTACCTGCAGTTTTCTTAGCTTTTTTCAGAACTGGTTTGCCATTGTCTCCTTCCTATGCCTGAAAGTGACTTCGGATTGGAAAAAAGTTGGAGAAAAATGTGGGAAATCACCTATTTTTACCCTTCTCTTGACGGAAATGCTATTTCAGAGTAGAAATCCAATTTCACTGTAGGTTGATAACACTGGGAGAATGCGGTCCCAAAGAAAACCATATCCTTTACCACATATTACTTTAAAAGCAATAACAAGCATTAGAATATATTTATTTAGCAAATTTATATGATCATCCATATTCCAGAAGGGACTATGGGGAGAAAACAAAAATAAAAACACATTACAATCTATAGTTGGTTGCACAGTCAGCCAGATGTTTAGACTGGATTTTACAATTTTGTGCACATATTGAGTCTTCCCAAGCACCTGGGATAGGCAGATGTTGATGTTTAATAATATTAAAGGTATCATCACAGGATATAAGCTGTTCCTAGTAAAACTGTCTTTTTCAGTTGACTGGCAGTGATTTTGTTAATGCCAATGTGCTCAGGTGATGCTCCAGATGTTTTGAGGTTGCACCCAGGTCACATATTACTATCGGTACTATCTTAAGCTGTATTTTGCCAGTTATTCTACTTCTTTTTGTAGCTCTTTAAGATTATGTTTTTCCCCCTCTCCCCTCTATTGTCTCCAGCTGTAAAAACAATAGAGGAGAAATCTATATGCCAGCATTGGAAGGTGGTCCAGACAGAAATTAAGATGAACTGATTTTATTTTATTATAAGGTTACAATTAAGAGAATTTTGCAAGTTTGGAAGTATATTTCTTCCCCATCATATTTACAGTCCCAGAAACTAGGTAGGGTCCCTTCTGAGACATTTGCCATGCAACACTCCTTCTGTGGACCAAACTGTCTCTTATCTGACTATTCCCCTATGGTTCTTGCCCTGTCCCATAAGGTCATTCCCACATAACATTACATCATACTTCCAATTTCCTCCATTGCCTTCATATAGATTACGGGTGTCAAACTTGATCATGTCATGTGACATATTGTGACACATCACAGCATTTTTTGCCTTTGCAGGGGTGGGCATGGCCTGCATGTGACACATCCAGCTCATGGGCCACCAGTTTGACAGGCCTGATATAGATGTTAAATAGAAAAGTCAAGAAAATTTAAAATTGGGCACTCCATAATGCAAGGTTTTAGGTCTCAGCCTTTTCCATGATTAAAAGGAGAATCACTGAGGAAAAGTTCTTTCTACTTCATTCATTCAGGGCCAGCCATGGCCATTTACTGCCAATCCATATGTCAATTATTTTTGCAGCATTAATTTTACTATCAGGATGAATAAGTTTTTTGTATATATGGATATAGCACTTCATGAAACTTTTTTGTTTTGTTATGGTTCCTCATTTAAAATTGCATCTTTTAACTGAGGAACTATAAGAATGGATACATGTGTTTGATTATAATATTCACATAGATACTAAATGTACAGCCCACAGATGCATGGCTATTATGTTTATTGATGTCTATGACTGTTTCCAGCAGTACAATCTTATTCAGCAAGTGATTTCAAATTGAAGGGGGGGAACATATTCAATTTCAAGTTAATATTACACAGGATAAATTGTGCTGTAAATTGCCTTCCTTACATCATAAATCCTAACCATGATCTATTGATTAGGCTCCTTTTTAGAAATATGCTTAAGTTGTTATTTAGATTCACATAAAATCACTGCAAGGTAACAAAATCTGGCTGACTTCATCCCCTAGCCCCAACCCCTCAGAATCCCACTTCAACCTTCACTTTAAATATTTTATATAGATTTTTATTTGACAAGATTGATGTGGACTCAGCCAAAATACATGTTTTTATATTCTTAAATCCTTCTTTCACCTAGAGAATACAAAGGGAAGTTACATATAGCTTGTGGGATGAAAAAGCTTCAGTTTACATTAATTAAGATGTTAAATTATACTCAGAACCTGATCTTATATATGGCTACTTGAAAATGTGCCAGTGAGATAATAAGATATCCCCTCAATGAACCATAGGAGAAGCCTCTATGATTAACATTTCCTAAGTTTACTCTTTGGAGCAAACATCAAAGAATAGGCTTGCTAGTAAATTTGACTTATACATACTTCAGTTGAAACAGGGATCAGTCTGAGAAATATGAAATAGGTCAAGCTTAATGTAGTGGTTCAATTTTATTCCCTTTTTTGTTAAATAATGGAAATACCTCTTATTAACTCCATTTCAGGCTCATAGATATAGATCCCAATGTGAAGAGATGTAACAAAAACAGTCTTGATCATCTTGTCCTAAGAGAGAACAGTCATTTTTCTCTAGAGTATTTTCTTTAAATCATGGAACTTACTTTTTTAGAGTAGAAATATATAACATCCACTACATACTTTGAATACAAAATCTATTTATGTCTTTTAAGACATAAAACCATACAGAGATAGGGAAACTTAACAGTGTACACACTTTTAGGCCCTAGGGAAGCAATATATATCAAATGTACTTCTTCCAAAAGTTCATATGACTTCCATGAAAGAGTCCTCAAGCATTTACTTATATGTTTCCATAAGTTATGTTAATAATAATCATAAGAGGTCAATCCTTTGAAACTTGCCCTAAAAAGAAACACAGAAAATAGAATCCATATCATTTTAAATCTAAAGCAACTCCTTTCACATCTTCCCCTCTCTAAAAAATAAATTCTTCCAAAAGAGAACAAACCGTTTCTTTTTAAAAAAAACTTTGCTTTTATAGCAGGGTATATTTTGATTTTTTTAAAGAAGGACAACTAACAGCTAGAACAAATGGAGCATGTTACTACAGATATTCTCAATTACTTACAAATGACAAACAGGTGTGGCTCTATAGACAGTGTAAACTGATTACTGCAAGATAAACTGTAAACTCTACTAAAAAAAAGATTCAAAAGAGTGATGGCTGCCTTTTTCACTGTACTGCCTTCCCCCAGAATTGTGCCATAATCTACTATTTTACTCTTGAGTGGAAAAAGTAAAATAAAACCACAAACCATAATATTGCAATAAAAAGAAAGGCAACAATCAGTGTTTTTTCATAACAAGAAAACTCATATACAGTTTTGTGCATGCATGGTGTGGGTGACAGTGCAAACACATGGCAAGTCTCTATTGAAATCTGTGTTGTTTTTTTTACTTTTTGATATGTGTGCACATATGTTAGAAATCGATAGGCAGTGATTTCAGTTGTACAGATTTGCAAGCAGCATTTCACATACAGATGTACCTTTTCAAGCACAATTCCTTCGCCTTCACATGGACACAGAGAACAAGGCTTATCCCTTGTTCAATCAGAAGACTAAAGGGAATTGTATTGCTTGCTTTCCAGCATTACCAGTAACATGGGATGAGTTGTCTACACTATTTCCAGTTGGCCAAGAGATCATATAGGAACAACAAACAAGGCTCAAAGGATCAAGCAGTATAAAAACAACTTACACGTGTGATATAAGAAAATAAGGAGATTAGTCTGAGAAGAAAAGAAGTGAAGAGATGTCAGACATGTATTTTGTGTGTGTGTATTCAAAACCACACAAGTAAGTTTTTTGCATTATAAAAAGAGAATGAGCAGAGAAAGAGGCATTAAGAAGGCAGAAGAGGAAAACACTTATTACCTACACCTACAATTGAGATTTGGAAGTAGCGATACAAACAGATGTCAGTGATAGTAAGGAGAAGAGAACACACATGCAGTATGGCTATCCCAAACAGATTCTCCATGGGTAACTGATGCATCCATTAGTAAACCATTTCATAACCTAGGCTACCATATTTCTTCTGCAATACTCAGGATGAGTCAAAGAATGTAGCAAAGAGTCAAATTTTTCTGCATATTGTATTTTTGCAACCCAGATATAGTAGATATACATTATTTGACCAGGTTAGTGTGATCATCTTTAGGATGTGGATTTAATTTCAAGTATTTTCTTCATATTTCTTAACAGTTCCAATAATGTGCTAAAAAGAAAATGTAATATTCTGTATGGCTCCCATGAGTCAATATAGTAACCAGAGCTGTGGGATTCTTCTGTTGTCTTTCTCCCCAGTAGGGCAAAACAATATGCAAGCCACAGAATGCAGACCTACTAGCAAAGCATAATGTGAAGAACATAAGCTGTACAGTGCTTCAGAGTACATCTGATTTTGTTTGGTCCCATTATTTTGGAGATATCCCATGGAAATAAATACCAAATATAAACCAGGAAAGCAAGTAGAAAATATTCTGTCTACCATCATATCATACACACAATGGTTTTAATCTATAGCAGAGATATATCACCACCTCGGTTCCCAAGAAACCTTCTGAGAACTGACATTATATCTGAGGCAATTAAAAAAAGGAAAACAAATCAAATAATTGAATCTGTTCCTATTGATTCAGGAGATATTGAAACATTTCTGCAAACTAAAACCTTCAACACTGTATCTCAAACTCTCATGGCTTAAGTAATTTTAAATGTTATTTATACTAGAAGAAAGATATGCTTAAGAGATACAATCTTTGTATAGGCTGATGGGGAGGAAAGACTGGCAATAGATGTAAGAGTTATTGCCTTGTTGTAAATAATTGGATTTTTTGTTTTTGTTTTTTGTTTTTTTTTCCCCCAGAAAGATTTTGTGGTAAGGTTACAGCATTTGTCTTGACTTGGTCCATATGTTTGTAGTTCTGTGCTCCAGAGTCCATTTTTGAAACAACAAACAGATAAGCAAATAAACTGGAAATACGAGCAAGTATCCAATATGTTTTAAATAAGGGCAGGGCATGCAATGAAATCAAAGCAAAATTGTTTTTACTTTTAATCTTAACTTGTTACATTTATTTGTCATTATTCAAGAATAAAGTAGTTACCTCATGAATTTTTCCCAGTATTTCACAAGCATTTCATTTATATTAGTTATATATACATTATGTAGTTCATGATAAATTATATGATTTAAACAGTTTATACAGAATTCTGAAACACCATTTTGTTATTCTGTCAAACAAGAAGTTGAAACTAGGGTTATTAGGTTAAAAATACACAAAATTTCTAGGACTGAAATGATACTTGAAAAAGAGGATAAGGCAAGGAATATAAATCCAATGTTCTTTTAAATAAAATTAAATTGATTGCACAGTTAATATGAGTATAGCTTATGAAACCTATAGCTCTTACATAAATGTATAAATACAGGATGCAATTTGGAGTATGTTGCACAATCATTAGTCTTATGTAATTCCAGTGCCAAATATTTCTACTTCTATTTCTAGTTGACTTCTTGTACACCTCGTCATGAACATAGTGTAAAAATCTAAAGATGATATATAAAATATACTTGGGTGCATTTGCCACCATAACCAGTCAATTATTTCTGACAGAACAAAACTCTACACGGAATGAGGTAAATATGGGCATGGTTTCTATAGCTTTATATAGAGATAGACAGTAGACTCAGAGGTAAAGATAGAGGGTGAAGATGATAGAGCTAGGTATAAATATACAGTAGTTCTAAACTTATTTGTGTTAATCTGAATGCCTTCAAAATATATATTAAACAAATGAAGAATAACTAAGAAATTGATGGTATGCTTCCTCTTCTTACTTAATCCTTATACAGATGTCTTCTATTGAAAGGAACACAATAAAAATGTAGCACTGCCACATTCCAATTAAAAATATTCAATAAAGAGCTAAACCAGATATATGAATGTTTTAGTACCAGATTATATCACTCCCTCAAAACCAAGGTGAAAAGTCATGGTTTTACTTGTAAAAAAATTCAACCATTTCTACAAAAACATTTTTTTAAAAATGTTGGACTCTAGTATAAAATGTTCAGCCCTGAACTGTGCATGATTTACAGATTTATCCAAATGGAAGATGACTTTAAGTTTAAGGGGATTTTCCTCTACAAGGAGTGAGTAAGAGGAAATTAAAACAAACAAACAAACTATCAGGTTTCCAGTTAACATACCCAATGGAATCAAAAGTCCAAGGCAGGCATACTCTTTGAAGTATAGATTTATTAGCCATCTCATATTGGCACATCTGGGGAAACCTGATTTTAACCCCCCCTCAGGATACCCCCTAGTTAAAAGTAAAGTTTTCTTTCTCCTGCCCATGCAATCCGTCCCATGGTCCAATCAGGTCACAGTCCACGGGTCAGTTGATCTCAGATCCCACCTCCTTGCATCTGGTGGAAATGTCCTTCATTCTCAGAGGAAAGAATTTTGTTTTGGCTACAATCCCACAGCTATCTCTACCTCCCCACTCCCATTCCCACAGCTCCACTCATCTCCACTGTGCCAGGAAAAATGGCTTCAGGGCTGACACCAACCCTGAGATACAGATACAGATAAACATTCTATGCAATACTCATCTTCCTTATTTTGTGAAGCTAGGATTCCCAACTCCACCTGAAACCGAACTTGGCAATTGCTTCATCTCCACTGAATGTGTGCCTGCTTACAACTGTATGTACGTATGTGTATATGTGTGTATGCTGGCTATATTAGATTAATTTGTTTCATAAGCCATACTCTAAGAAAGGTCAAGACAAGGACCAAAACAGTAATTAATAGCAAGAACAGATAAAAAACTAGTAAGGGACTCCATTTATGAAATGATTTCATCTGTCATTGGTATAGCAAGCCCTTTCTTCTTTTGCATTGGGGACAGAAGAAAAGAGAAAAGGAGGCATGTGTGTGTGTGCACATGTCTATGTATAAGTGCCCTTGTGCATAAGAAAATTGGTTGGACAAATAAAAGGGGACAGAAAAGAAAAGTTTATCAAGAGCTGCCCTATAAAGTGCTGCATATGTCAGATATTTTCTGTAGTAATCTTCAGTCTAATTTTCAAAGGCATCAAGGCTTTGACTGCAATAGCATTTGCATTTCTTCCTTTCCAATGGCTGATGCTATTATCATCCATGAACCTAAGATGGATCCCTGGGGAAAAAAACACTCATTTCCTAATTATGTGTCTCACTGTATAATATTACTGTCAGCCTGATATAATTATCATATTGACTGTAGTGTCATATCTCTTAAACCATTTTAAAAAATTATTATATATGTCTATACATACATCTTTGTTTTAGTTATATATTCAGAACACAGTATCTATCGATCTATAGAACATTTGCATGCACTAGAACTAGAGCACTGTGTCTTGTGCTCGTGATCAACTTTAAAGCCCTACATGGTTTGGGATCAGAGGGAGAGTCGCACTCCAGTTACATCCACCCACCCCGTCAGGCATAGCAGACATGTTATAGGTTGTGTTAACCAAGGAGGTTAACACTGTTGGCCTTGTGGAAGATCTCCAAGATATGGTTTTCCTCATCAGATCCCACAGAAATGTGGAGTCTATTAAATGGTTGGTATACTGTACATTGACTGCACTCTTCTCTATCTTTTGTTAATAGAATTTTTAACTGTTTTTAACTATTTTAATGTTGAGCTTTTGTTTCAATTGTGTATAATGTGTATGATGCCCAAATACCATAAAAAGGGTATTTTATCCCATGTGTTCATCTGACCATTAAAATACATATTTTACTCTTCCATATTTTCAATAAAGACCATCCGTCTATAATAGACTTTTATTTCAGTATATTTGAAATTGGATCTCCTGTAGTTCAAAGCTAATTGCGTATTAACAAAGCTGAAATAGTCTCATTTATTTGGGCTGAAGCTGTTGCTCTTTTACTACTCTTTTTAATTTTAGAAATATAAGGCTTTTTTTTCTTGCTGGCATACATAATAATGTGAAGTTTTTAATGAACATCATAATGATGTGGATGGATTCTGATTTTCCATCATTATCTACATTTAAATGAACACCTATGCTTATGAAAATCATTCATACAACATAAATTTTCAGTATGAACACAAATAATTAAAATGACCAATCCTTCACCAAAGAACAAAAAGCGAGAGCTAAATCAGTGCAAATATTTGTCAGTTCAAATTTCAGGAATATTATCCACTTAGTGCCTTTTCTATTAAAAAAATCTAATTTCCCCCCTAGTAACTACTGTGCAGAGGGTATATTCTCACTGTCCTTCTATAAGCCTCACCCTATTCATATCTGTCCTTTTCTACTTTCAAATTGCAGTAACATCATTATTACATATTTTTAACAGCATGAGTAGCCAGGACTTCCAAAAGCAATACTTAAATTTGATTTATTTTTCATGATACAACCCCAAAACATACTGACTTTACTGCTGTACTTATGCATATTACAAAGTACAGGTAGGCACACTGTCAAAAAGTGACACATTTCCAGAGTCAAAAAGCAATGGCCTTTGGAATTACAGAGATCCTCAAATACCTGTTTCCTTTTGGCTGGTTAATCTACTAGTTGTTTCTACCAGTCAGCAGGAAATGAATCTTAATTACAGCAGTAGGAAAATCAATGAACTATAATAAGCTGCTTTTGTGACTATGGGGGGCAGATGGGGAGGAAACTATCAGATCACAAGAACGAGTAGTTAGATGAGGAACCCTGAACTCATTGGTAGTTTCATATTCCAATGAATAAGGACATGCATTCAATTTCACAGTAACTACAATTGTTGGCTGAAAAGTTCAAAAATAGCCAGAGAAATAATTGAAGCATGGGAAACAGACCCTTTGTCAATCAATAGGAGTGCTGATTTACCACTTGCCTGTCATGTACTTAGGAGTTGAGAGCACAGCAGCACAAGGAAACAATAATTAACAACTCAATAGCCTACCATCAACTCTCTAATTATTAACCTAAAGCTACAGATAACCAGGAACCATGTAAATGCAGTGAGAATAGCTCAGTGGACATTTTCTGGAGAGAGAGAAGTTCCCTAATGATGAGCTCCAGCATGAGACCGAAAGCTTGGAAGAATACATCTTTGGTCCTGGTGGACAACTCATACTGGACCCTTCAGTGTTAGTTGTTTTTGTTACATTAATTGCTGTATTTTGCTTTGAGGCAGTGTTTTATTTAAGGGACAGTGCATTATTCATAGAACAAATACACCCTTTGGAAGTTCTGTACAGTTCCAGAGCCAAAATTATCTGGACCTAGCTAAAATTAATATATGAAATTCCATACTGATTCAGACCTACTATCTACTATTTTCTTCTTCAACAGAGATTCACTGTGACCTTACATATCCTTTTTTACCCTTCTACATAAACTCCTTAGTAAATGAAGATGGCATACATTAAATGGAAGAAAATGACCACAAGTTCTTTATGTAGGTGTCTTTGAAATTCAGCCACTACTTCCAATGTTAACAACATGGTAGGAAATATGAATGTACTGTACTGTTATCTAATTATAAACACATCCAGATTTCCATTTATTGACATCTGTAAATAAGCATCTATTAAACTAACTAGATGTCCAGAGAATTTATAAAAAAATTGAACTAATGTCAATCAGTACATATCACATTTTTAGAAAATATTTATTTTATAGTAGACCATCTATATCCCATTGGGTTCTCATTTCAGAGATATTTCCTTATCGGATTCCTCATTGAATTCAGCAATGGCAAAGTTAAAAAATTCTTAAAAATTCAGGCAGCTATTCGGAGATCTATCTGTCTTGAAAGCTGTTCAGGTTGAGTTATATAGCAGTTAAACATCAGAAATCTACCAAAGGAAAAGTTTTATGATATTTTGTATGATGTTATAAAATGCTTTATAAAATTTTCCAAATTTCAATTCCACAGGAGTCATGGGTCCATGGGTGGATTTACATTACTTACAGATATTTACATTGTGTAAATTAGCCCATTTGAGCTATCTTGGTTCAATAGATAAGAGTTTGACAACTTATTTCAGAGTTATGTTCTTACCTAAACAGAGAAGTGGAAGTCCAACAGTAGATAAAAAAGTAGTGGGAGTGGGAGTGACTTCCAGCTTTCTGCCAGTTTTCCAATTGAGTTTCCTTATAGGAAGCTGGGTGGGAACATCCTCTGAAATCCTTCCTTCCTTCCTTCCTTCCTTCCTTCCTTCCTTCCTTCCTTCCTTCCTTCCTTCCTTCCTTCCTTCCTT
>JANHFL010003418.1:0-15638 GCA_032468155.1 Oxyrhabdium leporinum | reverse complement strand
GATTTGAACCGCTAGATTGAATCAGCAGAAGTGGCCTGCAGTTCAACACTCTAACCACTGCGCCACCTAGGCTCTACCCCAGATCAAACACAACCCTTAAGCAGCCCTCAATGAAATAGTTTGACACCCCCGCTTTAGATACTCAAAAAGAGCAATTCAATCTCCCAGTTGTCTTCTTTTCTCCAAACTAATACACTCACTGTTCCTCAGAATGTCCTTACAGATACTTTACGAAGTTGAGTAACTGACCTTAGAAGATACATCTGGGGTGGAATCATCAGCTACAGGAGAGGGACAGAGTTAAGAGGTGTGACAGTAGGGAGTCACTCCAGGGAAGGAAATGTCATAGACCAGACCACTGAAACCATATCTGCTCGTTCCCAAAAGAAGGCAGACGGTTTGGTGAGGTTCTTGTAATATAGGTAATCAACAATAAAGAAACTGCTTTGGCCTATTTACAAAACATTTTTTCTAGTTTCTTATACCTGCCATGCCAGTTTTCAATGTCCTTCCTGAATAGTGGAGCCCACAATTACCTGCTGACCAGCCACATTCAACAGGTAGTTGTATATGGAACTACATCTCTTATGAAGAAGCATGCAGTGGGCTACCTCAAGTTTCTGTCCTAGACCCGGAAATATTCCACATCTTCATAAATGATGTAGATGAGGGGATAGAAGGGGAAGTCGTCTAATTTTCATATAACAGCAAGCTGGGGTGGGTGGGTGCGGAATAGCTAACCCCTTAGATGTCTATGGAGATTTTCAGTCATCCAGGTGAAGGTGATTTTTTGTTTCCCAAGAGACAACTGGACTTTCTGGTTTTTCTTTGAAGATGTTCTGCTTCTCATCCCAAAAGCTTCCTCAGTCCTGACTGGATGGTGGGGAATGGAAGGATTTATACTCTTTGCAGACAGCTGGTCATTTGCATCCTTTTTAGAGGATCGTTGAGGCTACCTGGACATTTATCTATGTCCTCAGGGTCACCTGAGTGGTGCAAATGGGTGTGGAGCCTTCTTGGAACTGTTGAAAGGACTGTGTTGTAGATTGGAGATAGATGATGTCTCATCCCTCCCCCTCTATTGCCTCTATATAAATGTAGTGAGTAAGGAGAATCAACAAAATGTGAAACTAATGTGTCTGGGACATGAGTAAGAATTCAATTATAAGCCTACTCCATAGTATAAGTAAAGGTGGTGAAGAGTAATTGCCTAATAGAATAACAGGGTTGGAAGGGACCTTGGAGGTCTTCTAGTCCAACCCCTTGCTCAAGCAGGAAACCCTATATCATTTCAGACAAGCGATTGTCCAATCTAATTATTTATCCTCCTTTATTGTATGTTTCAAAACAGGGGGAGGGATATGACATCATCTATCTCCAGTCTACAACAGTTCCAAGAAGGCTCCACACCCATTTGCACCACTCAGGTGACCCTGAGGACACAGATTAGTCTCCAGGTTGGCCTTAATGACTTGCTAAAAGGATGCAAATGACCAGCTGTCTGCAAAGAGTAGAAATCCTTCCATTCCCCACCATCCAAGTCAGAGCTGAAGAAGCTTCTAGGATGAGAAGTGAAATGTCTTCAAAGAAAAACCAGAAAGTCCAGTTGCCTCTTGAAAAAAGCACCCTTGGGATAACACCTTAGATTCAAGATTCAGAAACAGCTTGACAGAGTTGAAGTCTGGTCCCTATCCAACAAAATACAAATCAGTGGTGAGAAAAGAAAGGCCCTATGCTTAGGCAAGAAAAAACCAAATGCACAGATGTAGAATAGGTGGTGCCTGACTCAATAGTAACAACTGTTAGAGAGATCTGGATCTCCCAGTTCAGGGTGTAAAACTCAATTTCATTGAGGGCCGCATCAGGGTTGTGTTTGACTCAGATGGCCAGGATGGGCGTGGCTAGAGTGGGCTTGGCCAGCTCGACGTCACTCGTAGTGGCCCGAGCGCTCTGAACTCCATTTTCAGCAACAACGGCCTCCTGCAACCCTCTGCCAGCCAAAACGGAGATTGGAAGAGTCGTCTGTGGCCCTCGCAAGCTCTGTTTTTGGCTGCAACGGCCTCCTGCAACCCTCTGCCTGTGAAAACTGAACTCAGGATGGCTGCGCGCAGCCCTTCCAAGGTCCTTTTTCAGCTGCGATGGCCTCCTGCAATCCTCTGGCTGCATGTGGCCCTCGTGAGCTCCTTTTTCAGCTGCAACAACTTCTGCAACCCCCTGCCAGCGAAAACGGAGCTCGGAAGAGTCACGTGCGCCCTCCTGAGTTCCATTTTTTGCTGGCAGAGGCACTGTGGCCCGGTCCTTCGCTGTTTCCAGGGTGGCCTCACGGGCCAGATCTAAGCGCCCTGCAGGCCAGATCCGGCCCGCAGGCCTTGAGTTTGACCCCTGTGTCCTAGTTAGTAGAACCACTACTTAAGTATGAGCCAGCCGTGTGCTGCAGCTGCCAGAAAAAAATCTAATGCAATCCTAGGCTGCTTCAACAGAGGGATAGTAACAAGGTCACTTGAAGTGTTAATACCACTTTATATTATACCAGTGAGACCCCCTTTGGCATACTACATCCAATTCTGGTCACTGATACAAAAAAAATATGTTTAAACCTTGGAAAGAGTGCAGGGAAGAGCAATAAAGATGGAGGCTAAACCTTATGATCAATGATTGAGGGAACTAGGTATGACTACTCTAACGAAGAGAAAGAGTAGGGGGTGACATGATAGCAGTCTTCCAGTATTTGAAGGGCTGTCACAGAGAAGAAGGGGTTGATTTAATTCTCCGTAGCACCTGAACTCAGGACAAGAAGCAATGGAAGGAAGCTCATTTAAGAGAGAGCCAACCTGGAACTATGGATAAATTTCCTGACAGTGAGAACAATTAATCAGTGGAACGACTTGCCTGGATGTGTCTCCTCCATCACTGGTGTGTCTCCTCCATCACTGGAGGTTTTCAAGAAGAGATTAGACAGCTATTTGTCCAGAATGGTATAGGATCTCCTGCCATGGGCAGGGGGTTGGACTAGAAGACCTTTGCAAGTCCCTTCCGACCCTATTATCTTATGTTTATGTTCTAAGTGGAGTCGGGAAAACACTAAATAGAGAACAATGGCTTCTCTTGATCCTGACACAATATTCTTTGGTTGAGGAAGCCTAGAGTTGCGTTTCCTTTTGTTTGTTTGTTTTTTCCGCCAGTTGCACGACACTAGATCCCACCACGAACTTCTTCCACTTTCTCCTCTGTCTCTTATTCTGCAGAAAACTTTTCTTCTGTCAAGGCAGTCATTCTGTCTCTCCACCAGATGGAGGTAAAACACAGTTCCTGATCACAGATTATGCCTTGGCTCATGCAACATGCTAGTTTTAAAAACCGAGTTCCCACAATCCATTGAACCACCAGCTATCCGCTCATCTTAGCCTAACTTGGTGCACTCTGCAAATTTATCCCAGGAGACTCGTGTAGATGTGTGGATTAGGAAAAAAAATAAATGACCACAGATCACAGTTTGGACCTCGATTTCCTATACTATTTTTTTCTTTTCTTTGTACACCAAAACAGCAAAGGTCAGTATTTCTAAATCTTCAGAAGCTTTCATACAAGAACGTTGAACGAATGCAAATGTTCTGGGTTCCCACAAAATGCCTCCAATCATAAATGGATCACCATATATTTCATGTATTGTTGGTACTACAGGTAGTCGATGTACAACTATTAACGGAGGTTGCCCATCACGGTCGTAAGTCATGACAGTTATAAAGCAGGTGTCCCAAGTAATATATGGCTTCCAAGGTTGACACATAGCAGATTTTATGACCTTTTTCGCCCAGGTCCCAAAGGAGCTTTTTCATGAGGCAATTGGATTTTCTGATTTTTTTCTTTTGAAGGCGTTTCGCTTCTCCTCCGAGAAGGTTCTTCAGCTCTGACTGGATGGTGGGGAAAATGGAAGGATTGATACTCCTTGCAGACAGAGCTGGTCATTTGCATCCTTTTAGAGGGTCGTTGAGGCCACTTGGAGATTTATCGGTATCCTCAGGGGTCACCCGAGTGGTGCAAAGCCTGAAGACACAGATATCTTGTCCTGCCTTCAGAGGTTTTGGAGAATAGGTTGACCCCTTCCTCTCTGGGGCAGCCCCTCAGATATTTGAAGACTGCTATCATGTCACCCCTCTTCCTTCATTAAAGGGATGACATGATATCTGTCTTTGGACCTGCCCCCTGCCCCCCTACAAGTTGTCCTCTTTTTCTGGTGACATCACAACTCTTCCCAGGACCTCCATCTGGAAGTGGGGGAGGGGGGGTGTCAGAGTCCTTGCTCTCCCCCCCCCCCGGGCAGGTTTCCAAGCCCTGTTAGACCTGGAGAGCATCTCAAATGCTCACCAGCACCTTGTGCCAAGAAACAGCTGTTAGCTGATTAACCAAAGTGCTTTTGAACATCTTCATTGCTCTTTCCTGCTTCTCTATTCCTAATCAGCTCTTTAATAGTTCTACAGCTAGGTATGTGTGTAATTACTATAATTAATATTAGGTAACTAATTAGTGCTGCTGTAGGAAGCCCAAAATCAAATTAATGTTTCTACAGGGATTCAGGAGAAAACGTTGCTATTCTGAATAGGAATTAAGTTCTTTTCTCTTGCCTTAAAATCTCCTCTCCTCTCCCCCCCCCTCTCCCCTCCAAGCAAAACGAAATAAATCTGCTTCTTTCTTTGAAAAGGAACTAACAAACCTGGCTCTGGGGATTTAATTCTAATTCTTTGTAGCAGGGCTCGGTGGACTTTTATTTCGGGGTGCACGAAATTTGGGGAGAGGAGGCCACAGCAAATTGGGAATGAGGTTCCAGAGGACGTACTCCCCAAAGGGGTCCGGGTTGGGCTGGGACAAAGAAGTCAGCTTTGATTTAATTCAAGCCATCCTGAAGCCACAAACCAGCTTGTGACCCCTTAAAAGCTAACCAATATAGCGACATCTGTCCTTCCAGAAATCATAAAATCAGATGCATCTGATTTTACCGGTCCGTAAAATCCAACAATACAGGTTGTTTCTAAACTGACGGCCAGAATTGCGGCCAGAATTTCCACGGCTAAGCAAGGCGGTGGTTAAGTGAGACACTCACCCAAATTTTACAATTTTTCCCCCTCCATGTTTGTTAAGCGAATCATTGCAGTCGTTAAGTGAATGTGGTTTCTCCCGTTGACTTTGCGGTTCATAAATCGGCTGGAAAAGTCACAAATGGTGATTCATTTGAGCCAGGATGCTGCAACCGTCGTAAAAACATGCTGGTTGTCAATCACAGGCCGTCCTCCCCGGGACACTGCAACCGTCATAAATATAAATCGGTTGCCAAGCATCTGAATGTTGATGCTGGGGATGCTGGGAAGGCCATAACTGTGAAAAATGGTCATGAGCCGCAGTGGCGCAGTGGTCAGAGTGCGGTACTGCAGGCTATTTCTGCTGACTGCCGGCTGCCTGCAATTGGGCAGTTCAAATCTCACCCGCTCCAGGTTGCCACTCAGCCTTCCCTCCTTCCGAGGTGGGTCAAATGAGGACCCCGATTGTTGGGGGGCGATAGGCTGGCTCTGTAAACCGCTTAGAGAGGGCGGTAAAAGCACTGTGAAGCGGTATATAAGTGTAAGGGCTATTGCTATTGCTATAAGTCACTTTTTTTTCAGTACCGTTGTCAGTCTGAACAGTCACTAAACAAACATAGGTCAAGGTTCACCTATATATGCTTCCTGGCAATGAATGCAATGAACTTGAATGAACTAATTAGCAGCTAAAAACTACACGCAAGCAGGAACCATAGAAATACAATGCATCCAAGGGCCTAGTGCGTTTATTCTGGAGAGGTAGAATTTCCCTGATGATGGGTAGCAGCATGAACCCGAAATCCCTTCCTTCCTTCCTTCCTTCCTTCCTTCCTTCCTTCCTTCCTTCGTTCCTTCCTTCCTTCCTTCCTTCCTTCCTTCCTTCCTTCCTTCTACCAGTCAATCAGAATAGAGCCTTCCAGTCCAACCCCCTGCACAAGCAGGAAACCCCATACCATTTCAGACAGCAAGCTGCCCAGTCTTTTTTTAACAGACCTCCAGTGATGAAGCACCTACAAGTTTTGAAGGCAAGCTGTTCCACTGCCTAATTGTTCTCACTGTTGGAAAGTTTCTCTTTAATTCCAGGTTGGTTCTGTCCTTGATTAGTTTCCATCCATTGTTTCTTGTCTTGCCTTCAGGTGCTTTGGAAAATAAGTTGACCCTCTCTTCTTTGTGGCAGCCCCTCAAATACTGGAATACTGCTATCAGTCACTCTTCTCAACCCACAACATCAGGCTTGGGCAACAAGACTGTCACAACCAATGAATCAACACTCAGTTAACTCACTCCCTGCCCCCAAAGCAGACTTTGCACTTACAGAAAAATGCTACCAAAAAAGAAAAAGAAAAAGAAAAAAAATGTACTGTTTTCCCAAAGAGAAGGAACCAATTGCCACAAACGTTATTGAATCATTTTTTTTCTGGATGGTAAAAGTAATAACAAGAATTGGAAGAGAGAAAAGTGATTAATATGGCAGATCTATGATTAAAGATTAATAAAAGAAACTATATCACAGGTAATTTAAAGCTTCTCTGCTTGCCAATTTTTTGTTTCAGGATTAAAATTTGCCATAGCTCCCAGCTGTACTGTATTGCAATGCTATATTATGTTCCTATTACACTAATCAATTACGAAAGCCCCAGAGGTATGGAGGAGAAATAGGAAATCTTTTATCAAGAGCCAGTTCCTGTTTCCTGAATTGTGATCCAACTCCAAATACTTTCCTCAAGATAATAGAGTTCAGTCAGACTTCGGGTAAGGAACAAAGAATAAATAATAACCACATTACATAGACAGGAACTCCAGTCATATACATGGCTCTTTACATGGAAGGAAAAAGCAGATGTTTATCAGCCAGCTACCTGAATATGAAGGATGATCAACATTTCTTATGATTTTCCAATGAGCTATAGCATTTCAAATGTTATATCAGAGTTCGTAGGACACAGCACAAATTGCCATTCTAGCAATAATTTAAGTCATCATTTCCTGTAAAGGAAGTGATCTCATGCAAAGTATAAAGGTCATGGAATGGAGAAAGAGAAAAGGTGTACTGCTTTGGAATGGAATTTATGTTCTATGGAGCAAGTTCAGCCCTTTCTTTCAAAATCCCACTCATAAAATTAAATACCCATAACAGTAAAGGAAATGTGTGACTGTATTATTTTTACTTATGGCTCTCCACCAATCTTTTATTAATTTTACCCCAAGGAGCTAAGGTAAACTCCAGTTTGAAAAAAAAAGCAAATATTTTCTTTTAATTATTCCTCCAAGAAATCACTTAAAGGAGACTCATCCTGGGTCATGTAAATGTGCTATCACAAATATTTTAAGTTACAAACAAATTAAAGAAGAAATATGTCTACCATCTAGGCATGGTGCCACAGCAACCATTATTGATTAAATAAAGCAAAGATTCTGCTTATGAAAAAGCTAGATGTTTCCATGTGATCTCCAACTAACATAATTTAGATTTGTTGGAGATCACATGGAAACAATAAAGCAACAAAAAAACAATAAAGATAAAAATTAAGCAAACGAAAGATCCCTGAAATCAATGGAACAACCATGTTTAACTACCATATGTATTAGATTGCAATCCATTATGTCTTCTCTGTTATCAGTTCTGTTGTTTGCCATAATTTATCAGAATTGAGAGATGGAAGGCAGAAATTAAAGAGCACACATGGTATCTTGTCTAAAGTGCTTTAGGAAACTTCAGTATTTTCATTTTGTTTTATTTTAATTCCCAGGAACAAAAAATACATGATAAGCTTGGATACAGTTTTCTTCATGAGGAAATAAGTACAGACAATTTAAGTGTGTAATATCTGTAGATCGAAGACATCAATGTTTAGCACACGTAGGTGCCTGAGGAACTATTGATAAAGGTACACAAAACAAAGTAAGATACTGGACTAATTTTGTACTGGTGCAAAATAGGAATGAAAAATTACCTAATAGATCTTCATTGTGTTGCACATACTGGTAATAGTAAAAGGTTGCACTTAAGAATGTTTGTTTAAAAATTCACAAGAAAAATAAATAATAGAACATTATTATTTCCCTCATTCATATAAAACAGATGAATTTCTCAGGCATTGTCCAGAAAATAATTTTATCATTTGCTTTTCTAAATATTTGAATCCATTCCACATTAAAAATTTGAAACATAAAACGTTAGAAAGGGGAACAAATGTCAATAAACAAAGAGGCAAAAATTACCACTAGTTATCTGCTTAGTCTGCTTTGTGAGAGTGCAGAATTACATGAAGCTGTCTACCCTGCACCTCCACCACTTTTTTCAGTGTTAAATATCAGCTGAAAGACCCTGGGATCATTTTAATTTTTAATGCTTCAAATATTACAAAACTGAAGCCTGGAACTTAACATGCATTCCAGAGCTGAATCCTGGTTTTAGTCTATCAATTATCTTCTAATTAGATCAGATTAGATGTTTTCTTCTCCTAATCTGTTTTAACATGATCTTACATATGTGCATAAAAATTTACATCAGCCTGATTCAGCCAATATGTGATAAAACATACCAGAGTATATACACCATGACTGCCAATGATGCTATCAGTTTATGTGGGAAAAAGATTTTTATCACCAATGCAGTAACTCAAGCTTTCCTCATTCATGGACTGGAGGTGAGGCAAGAGTTAGTTGGAATCAGGTGACACCCAAACTCAATCAAATATATAAGTTAGGCTTTTAAAGCAGACAAACACAACATTTTTACATAAAAAATACATTGTATATAAGGTTTATAATTACATGAATTGTTTGCAATCATCCTATGGGAGCTGGATAAAAGGTAGAGATCAGTCCAAGCTAATCTGTTAGTGGAACATTCTCAATTTCTTTTCATATTTTAGTGCAGATAATCTCTTCTAGGCCTACTGTGGAGTGAATTGTCCATATAAAGATGATTTTTTTTTCAAGAAAGGCATGCTGAACAAAACACCAAAACCTGAACACAGCCAGTAATTTGTTTTGATAATATGAAGAAGATAGCCATTGCCCTAAATTTAATTGGCTAAAGTGCTTTTTACAGATGGTGGCCTTCACTATCTCGCTTACCCTGTTGCTTCCCACTGCTTTTTAAAGGATGCTTCAGCAATGTGATGCAATTATCCAAACATAATGCTGTTTTCAGCCATGTTGATCGCAAACATAAAAAGAAAGCCGTGCTTTCTCCGTGTTAGATTTCTGGTGAATGAATCAACAAGGAAGAAGTATCACAGAATCACAGAGATAGAGAAGGCCATTTAAATAATCAAGTCCAACCTTCTCCACAGTGTCAAAGCTGTCAGGTGCAAGAAACCAATAGACCAGGCTGGAGTTCAAAAGCACCATGAGTTTATTCCATGCTATCTATACACAAGAATCTGGTCTACTAACAATCAGTCCAGATTGGTGCCAGATAAGAGTCAATGGACTTCAAGAGGGGATGGACTTAGGCCTATTTCAGGAGTGTAGACACTCCAAACTGATGATGTGTTTGAACCACCCTTAGGCTTAGCCTGGTTGTCTCCTATGAAAGCATCCTAATAGATGACTGTCTAACCCTTGTTACACAGACATTATTTAATCTGCTACATTTTATGGCTTTTGCTGCAGTCATAGATATAGCTGATACTCAATCCAATACAAATGAAATTGATGGCTACTGTCTTCTGGAATGCCTCAACGTAGTGCTATCTTATAAAACTCATGAAGAATATGCAATATTTCAAAAGAAAAAAAGTTCAAACTGGCATATAAAAGCCACAAAACAACTATCAGCTATAGGAAAAGGTTCTAGAAATGCCTCTGATTCTAAGATTTCAAATAGCACTAAACAGAATTGCAAGACAATGAGTAAATATGCAAGCAAACATTGTGAAATCAAGAGAAGCAAACTAGATTAAAAATAGGAAGCTAGGAGTGCAAACAGTAGACAGTCTAAAAGGGATACAGAGGAAGCTGGAGTTATTGGTTTCCCATTCTAAAAAATAATCTGAATGCTGTAGTGATTTTTAACTAGAACAAAATCTCATAACAGTGTTTGCTATAAAATTGAATGAGTGTAATACTCGGAACAATCAGCCCATTGCAATCTTGACTTTTGATAATGGGTATTGAATGAAGTCACTGACCCCTGTGGCCCTTCTTTGAGAACAAAAACCTATCACAGCATGCACGGGAAATGGCATGAAAATATAATTAAACAGGAGAGAAATCACTGGATTCATTTTACTAATGTCAGTACCAATATAACAAAATGTACTGCTTTTTAAAAAATTCTTGCTTGGCAATCGTACAAAACAATGACATTTGGTAGCTGCTATACTGTACATCACAGAGGAAAATTGTTGGATGAGAGAGAATATAACTGCACATAAGTGCTACTAATACATAATGAAGTTGGAAATTCAGTTTTTAGAGAAAGAAAATAACACTAGTTACTTTCCTCTATTAGTAAATCTTAGATCAAAGGGGCACAACACCAGGACTACAGCCCCAAAGGCTGTGGCTGGATCTATGAGACTCTCTCAAATGTTACACAATATGACAGCAGAAGTACCATTTTAAACCCTGAAATAAAGAAACAGAACACTGTGCAGGAGACATTTTACTTATAAAGGCTTAAACATTTCAAAAACAAGAGAAGTACTTTTTATTCATGTTTCTGATTCTAAATAAAGCGATAAATAATATTTTATGAAATTAATTTGGAAAAAAGACAATATTACATTTTATTCATAGTTCCATTTATGTTCTCCATCATGTGCTGTCATTTCCTATGTATTTTCTTTCTACTCAAGTAAGTCATATTTGACATAGAAAGCTGAGTCTACTGCCTTAGATAACATCAACAAACTACTTAACAAACTACTAAAGGAAACATTTAAAACATACTAAATAAAATATTTATGTTGTTAAACAATTTTGATATAAAAGTCAACTACTACCACAGGTTTGATGCATCATGGTTCAGATGTTTACCATCAGGTATAAAGGTAACTCCCAATGCATCAGCCAAAACTTCACTTTGTCTCTGATACTCAACTTCACACAGATGATCTCATATGCAACCACCTGCAGAATAACACATCATTAGATTCTCAATATTAATGCATCAGACCTTCAAGGTTTTCCATATCCAAAAACAGTTCCACAAGAAGTAAACATTACTGAAACTAAATTAACAGAAGTCTGATTGTGTTTTTCCTCCTTTCCATCTTATATACCTGAGTTCCTTCCTAATACTAGTTCCTCTCCAGGGTTCAGGAAATGCTTCTATCTTTTTGCATATATACTACTTTTGGATATATACTTCTAAATATATCCCTGAAGGCCATCCTCATGGCTCCCTACATAGTCCCATTCCTTTTCCCATTCCCCAAAATAGTTTGATATGCCACCCAGAACCTGGCTACATAATCTTCAAACAGGGGCATTTCTTCATCTTCACCCTGTCTACTCCTCTGATACTAAATTGGACCTCCAAAGTCCATTCAGAAATTATTGCAGCATTTGATGCAGACATGGATACTAGATCACACAAACCTGATGATACCTGACAGGTAGCACAGAAAGCAGATAGCCCCTCCACCACAAACACACAGAAAGTCCCAGTAAAGCCTAAGAAATGGAAGGAAGAATTAAAGGAGACATCCTGTAAGCCTTAGGTAAAATGTTTCAGCTAATGTTACAAGTGTAAGAAGAAAATAAATTATGGGAAGAGGCTGGCAGATAGGATAGTTTAGAGAATGAAAGATTAGAGAAAGATTTATTTAAGGGAAAAAAACCCATATTAGTGGCATTTACAGCCTTTCTGATAGTTACTTCAGGAATAATGCTAAGAACTTATTTCAGTTTACCTTCTAGGGATATTATAGATTATAATAAAGTAAAAGAGACAATCGCACACTGGTGTAATTAATGAGTTATGCATACAAGCAGAGATTTAGGAAATACCCATATGTAGCTCAGAAGGAGTCAGAAAAATTTGAGCTTAAGTAGCTGACCAAGTTGGTAAATGGTTAGCATAGTTTCTACAGAACCTGCAAATATTTGGATAATCAAGTACCATCCAGAGACAGACAAATGCACAGCAGAGCTGGTAGAGGATTGTTTAGCCACTTGCAGGAATAAGGAATAAGTGATTGGGCATTAGCAAAGAACCAATAAAAATGGAGATCAATAAGAAAGAGAAGACTCAGGAATATAAGAAGAACACTAACTTAGAAGAACTCATTAGTTTAAAAAAGGCAATAGGAGCCAAGATATACCATGTTAAAAAGCAGAAGACCATGAGTTCTATTCCTTTTTTGGGAACAAAAGATGACTCGGTGACTTTGACCCAGTCATTCTGTCTCAGCCCAGCTCACTTCAAAGGGTTGTTGTTGTGGGAAAATAGGAGAAGGAATACTAGGTATATTTGCTATCTTGAGTTATAGACAAAAATAACAAAGGCAGGCTTAAAAATGTGGATATGTGAGTAGGAGGAAAAGGTATGTACAGTATATGGCAAGGTTGATCTTATGACCTGAATCTTTATTGGCTATTAACATCCAAAATGCATCTAAGATAAAAGGAAGGCTAAATGGAAGAAATATATTTGATGTGACAGATAAAGGTAGCCCCCTAACACTAGTGTACTGTCATCAGGCTAGAAATTTCTCAAAATAAGAAAACAAGTTCTCATATATCTTTTGTGGAATGATAGAGATCATATCTGATTAGAAATCAAAGGAATCATAAAAGATATTACTGTAGGGATTGTATCACAACTAATATCTCTGAGGGAGAAAAGTGGTTCAAAAATATGAAATAAAAATTGTCTTGTGATGTGATGAGTAAAATTTTGCACTTTGTCTTCAGTTAGGATACAGGCAGAGGGACCTAAGTAGAGAAGCAAACTTATCAGGTGTTGGTTACAGTATTAAAGCTTAAATAATAGATTGAATTTAAGGCATAAAAGAAAGGAGTTAGTGTAAAATCAGAAAGCTGATTATCAATGGAAGCATGGTTCTTGGAGCAGGTTAGAGTTTAAGAATTTTCTATATTTGTCCAGATGAAGAAATTCAGAGAAATCAAGTGACTGCAGTTCAAGTGAGGAACTGGTTTCAGAAGTGAAAAAGAAGTCAGAACCACAAAGTAGACATGACAACACAACAAAAGCAGTTCAAGTGTAAGGTTTGAATGGACCCCCACCTCCACCTTCAAGCCTGATTTTGAGGAAGGTGTCTATGGCAGGCTGAGCTACCTTCATAGACATGGGATGGTGTAATGTTCTCAAGGTAGGTTTTTTTACCCTGTGTGTCAAAATCAGTCTCAGTGACACAGAAGTACAGAGAAGTTTTGTGTCTAATTAAAACACCTGGATATAGATTACCCTTGTAAGTGAAACTATATAAAAAGGCAGAAGCGTTAAACAATGTATTGGAAGTTGTTGAACAGTGCTGGAGTTCTGTTTCAATACTATTCACTGGAGTTACTGTATAAGCAGGTGAAGAATGAATCTGCAACTGAAGACCCAACAGAAGAAAATGGGATCCGAGGATATATTTGTTGAGCAGATTGGTTGGTGGAAAGAACTGTAGCTTTTGGAGCACATATCAGATGTCTGCAAAGATAATTTGAGAAGTTGCTGGAATCCAAAAAGGAAATAATTATTTTCTCTGCTTTCTCTCTACTTCCCTAGTTTAAAAATGAGCACAGAAATGAAAGTACTAAAAGAAGCTGCTTGAGTTAGGAACAGGAGTGAAAACTATTACGCTATGTATGATGAAAATACATACAAGTTATTTCCGTAAATGCACTGCAACAATAAGGAAAATTCCTGTTCTTTTCCCACACTGTATTACTTTATCTCTAGCTCAGCAAAGTTAAGTCAAAGGTTCTGTTGAATTTTAAGGCAATGAGCATCCAAAATGAGTACTAAAAGTTTTCTTCCAAGGCAGTATAACAAATAGCACAATAATATAAAATGAGACAGCAATAAATCATATACAGAAATACTGTGGCATGTAACATAGCCCAGGTAAGCAATCCAAAAGTATTAACAAAAGAGACCAGGATAAATTTTAAAAAGATCATGCCCCTTCTACCTCTAAGGAAACCTTAGAAAGAAGATGGGTGGACCACTTCAATGTCAGCACCCAGCAGTTAAATCTGCATTGAAGTTCTATCCAATGGAGATTTCAGTTTTGCTTATGGAGATTCTGAACCATCATTAAGTAGACCTGCTTTTCAATGGTCTCATCTCACAGGATTTTACCAAAAAAAAGGAAAATGTTAATCTGATATTGGAATGCTTTGCCTTCCTGCTAGAAATGAGACTAGCAAGTTCAAAATTGGGGATTCTTACCATGAATGAGACTATCAAGGGTAAGGAGTCTTTATATCAGGTGGCAATGAGACCATCCCTATGTTATGGGGGCTCTGTTTCTCAAGGTTAATTGTATTGAAGATGAGAAAGATAATCCTATTTCATCAGGTGTCTTATCAGGGACAAGGCATAACAAATCATAACTAAAGATAAAGGTACTTTAATGATTAAAATAAATGCTTAATTCTGTGACACAATATTGAACCATTACCTGAAACTATAAAATCATGTAGAATTCTATGTACCATGCACTTAAGGGAAAGATGTACCACCACTATTCACATCTTCCTTGTCCGTCTTGTAAAACCATCACACTACACCTTCTAAGATAGATAGAACAGGTTCTACTATACTGTAGACAGATTTAGCAGTCAACAGGGTCAATTTGAGTGTTTGTGAGAGGGGACCCAGAAGATGAGATGTAAGCCAGAATTTTTTGCTCCCTTCCTTTGTAATGGCCTGGTCCTACTTCTCGCTGTATCTTTCCATGCCCATCAGTATCACTTGTAGATTTTTTTCCCTGTATTCTTTCTTCTCCTAGGCAGTTTACAAGAAAACAAGAACAATTATTTTTAATTATCTTTAATAAAGTCACCATAATAAAACCAACAAGGTTTAAAAACAAAAATGTAAACACACTTTTTAATATGTAAAATAAAAATAACAGAACAAGACAGTTTGGTCCCAGTATAGATTATCCTATAAATGTCTAGTTTGACCAGGCATATCATTAGTCATCATCTAAAAAATTATAGCATGTGGAACAGCCAGAAATACCTGAAGGAAAGAGTCAAATGACATGATGGAAGGCTGTCAAACTTTGGTAGACTAACTAGACCTGAACTGTCCATAATAAATCTTGAAGATAGTTTTTGAAACTAAAATGGTTTGGAGGCCTGTATGAATATTCAGCGCTTCTAATCAATACTATGCATGATTTATTTACAGGTAGATATAGGCTTTAATGTCTAAAATGAACTACATTGGAATGAACAGTGATATTTAAATATGTACAGAGAGCTTCAATCCTGGAACATAATCAGGGAACTCTAGATTCAAGTTCTTTCAATTACAGAGACCACTGAATATGTGAATAATATCTCTCTTTACAGAAGCAGGGAGTGGCTTATGGGCTGCCTATGGGGAAACCATCGTTGCGTTCTCCCTCCAGGAGCAGAAAAGAG
>JANHFL010003417.1:89459-105352 GCA_032468155.1 Oxyrhabdium leporinum | reverse complement strand
TCAGTCATCCAGGTCATGGTTGTCCCAAAGGTGCTTTTTCAAAAGGCAACTGGACTTTCTGGTTTTTCTTTGAAGACGTTTTGCTTCTCGTCCAAGAAGCTTCTTCAGCTCTGACTGGATGGTGGAGAATGGAAGGATTTATACTCCTTGCAGACAGATGGTCATTTGGATTCTTTTAGAGAGTCTTTGAAGCCACTTGGAGATTTTTCTCTGTTGTCAGGGTCAACTGAGTAATGCAAATGGCTGTGGAGCCTTCGTGGAACTGTTGATGAGAAGCAAAACATCTTCAAAGAAAAACCAGAAAGTCCAGTTGCCTCTTGAAAAAGCACCTTTGGGACATCTGGCAAGTATTGTTGAGCACAATTATTTAGCTATCCTGAGTTATATATATTTTTCTTATTCAAAAGGAGCCCACTCTATTCCCATAGCTTGCAAAATCTTCAAAATCACCCAGCTTGTCTACAATGTCCAAATCTTAAATCCTTGAAGCCATTCCATCTGTGTTTATAAGAGCCATCCTTCTCAGTCTAAGAATGTTGCACAATTTTTAAAGATATGCTTGGTCTCTGCTGATGCCAGAAATTTGTACTCTCTCATTAACTTTGACTATGGTTAAATTCCCCCACTTGGTCTGGCCCCATTGGTTAAGCAGTCAAACTAGCTAAAAAAAAAGTTATTTGCAAGCTTCATTCCCTAGGATTTTTGTGGGAAATTCTTTGCTCATTAGATTTTGACTTAATTTTTTTTTTAAGCAACATGTTTGGGATGCTTTAAATCCATATAAGTCTGGTCCTCCAGCTCACTGTACATAGAATATTTTCAAATAGATATTATTTACACTATCTGAGTTTTGAAATTTGGCTAGGCAGAACGAACGGGCTTCTGTTTTTCTGTTGTGACATTCAATTCAATTCAGTCTTTATTGATTAGCCCTTGGGCTGTATCGAAGTGCAGAATTCCAGAAACAAATTATTACTAAAATTTGATAAAAGCAATTTAAAATGGAATTGGAATAAAATATGAATTAAAATGAAATTACAGTAAAATACAGTCTAAAATGAAATTGGAATAAAATACAATAATTTAAGATATGGATAAAATATGATAAAATTATATTTCGGTGTCATCCCTGCAATCTATCCCAATCAGTCCCACATATGCAGATCTCAACTGAATCATTTTGCTTAAGTACTGTGCTGTGTTAAATGTTATTTTCAGATTCTGGCCGCACATAAGTTAAGCTATTTTGATATGGAGGTCGCAATGGGTCATTCGTTTGGTATATAGACCATTGTGACATTATAAAAGGGCTCCCCAGTAATACTGCCTTTACTGGTGCTCAGTAAAGTCACTGAGCCATATTTTCTTTCTCTGCTGTCTTTAAAGGGAATCCCATGTGACTTGTATGCACCTAAAATGAAGAAATTACCTGGCAGAGAACATGGTTTATTTTTGTCCCATCTCTTGTCCAATCAGTATTCAGGTCAATTTTGCTGAGTTGCTAGTTCTGCATTTTTAATATATACCATTTATTGTCTTTGCATCTTTAAAAATGGCTACTTTTTTCTTCTCCCTCCACCCCTTTTAATCTTTGTATATGATTGCTGACTGTATGGCTGTAATAAAGGTTTGGTAACATTTAGTCTAATGTATAGTGAACATCAAAGAAGCCACATTCCAGTCATCTTTTTCTCTAATGGCTCAACTGTTAATTAGAGTTCTCATGAGTCTAGGTAGAAAAGAAAAGAACAGCTTCTTCAGGCATCAAAAACCAGACATTATTAGTACAGTGGAACTTTTTGAGAAGGGCATTCTGCAGCAGGATGCTACTTACGAATGCCCTACAACAAACTCTAGAGATCAAGACCTTGTTTGTGGAACAAGTAAAAGTGTTTTTTGCAGAAAAATCTCAAGTCACGAACAGAGTAATAAACAGTGACATACAGAATCCTCAACAAAATCTAAGCTATTTAAGCCTTCACACATCTATACTGATATCTTGAATTAGACTCAGTACAGTTCTTGAATAACCAGTGTTATGTGATCTCACTGATTTAATCTGCATTAGTATTTATTTAGCTTACGGTGATGTTACATTAGGCAGGAGACTACAGTACTACTACAAATTAGTTCTTTTGCTGCTGACAATATGTTCTGTTTATGTTTGTGTGCTATCCAGAGAGCACCACAGGGGTTGGACTAGCTCCATACTCATAACTTGATGGTGTTTAGCAGTGTCATCTCAAGCTTTTTCCACCACCAGTTTAACCTCACATTTGGGCATCGCACTTGGGCAATCAGGCACCAATTTCATACTGCTGCTTGAAGTGCCACCCCCCCCCCAAAAAAAGTGGTACCTATTTATCTACTTGCATGTAACATGCTTTCAAATGTTCTACTAAGTTGACAGATGCTGAGGCAAGTGACAGGAACTCTGTAAAGCAGTGCTAGGACTCGAACTGCCAGAGTACAGACTTTCTCCACTGTTATTAAACCACTGAGCCACTGTGCCTCTGTTCTCTCTGTAGTCTCATGCTGATACCTTGATCTAATTGTGATGTCTTCAAGGGCAGCTCTATTTTGCATGCATTTGAGTAGTCTAAGCAGGTTATTAGAGCATGGATTCCTATGCAGAGATTATAGCAATGGTTATCTAAATATCATTGTGTTCTTTTGCATTTTTCATCTATGTTCTGTGTTTAAGAATTTCTTTGTTTAGGAATAAGTCTGAGGATAGATTAAGCCAGAACAATCTTGTTCTTTGTTGCCCTTTGTAAACTCAGTGCTTTCAAGAAAATAATGTTCTTTCTTGTAGGTTGTTTTCTTCTTTTGGATGTTGTAACTGGAGTCTGGAAATAGGTTTGCAAAGAGAAAAAAGGTTATTTTGTGGGATTTCACCAAACCTGAACTTTCTTTAACTGAGATTTAAAAGTATCAGACACAGATTACAGGAACAGTCAAAATGTTGTTATTTTACTAGATTTTGCTGCATTCTCCTCCTCATTTTTCTTCCACCAAATCCTATTTGAACCATCTATTTTAACGGTTATTTTTACTAGACTGTAAATTCTGAATAAGAGTCACACAGCCTTCTAGAAGTTGTGGAGCTATCCACAGTCAGCATAGCTAATGTTGAAGAATGCTGCTATTTGCAATTCAGATTTGAATCAATCTTTGATTCAGTGTGTGAATAAGTGTGAGTCTTAAATCTACATATTTGTTTACAGGGAAGGAGCTTTAGAACTGGGTGAATAGGACTCAGCTACTTTACTGTTGTTACCCTGGAGGTAACTGAATGAAAATACCCAGTTTGGTTTAGTGGTCAGAGTACCAGGCTATAAAGTGAGAGACCATGAGTTCAAGTCTTGTCTTAAGCACTTCCACCCAGCTCTAGGAAGGAGGTGAGGGCGAACCACTTCCAAAAGGGAGTCTTCAGGAGTCAAAAATTGAACCGAAGATACTAACAAAAAAATAGATGAAAGGAGATAACTCAGTATCATAGTACTTTACTATCACCATATAAAAAGTCAGGTCATAGATGCTATGCAGAGATATGTCTTTTCTTTGCTGAACAGAAGCAACCTGATATTTTAAGGAACAGCTAAAACACATATATGGTTTTGTTCAGTCTTTTATTTTCTTTACAAGTTCATTTAACTCCATTTCTGCATTGCTTTGCAAATTTACATTAAAATAACCCCAAATCCATAAGAAATGCATATAAAGGTTGTTTGAACAATAACATTTTTCCTAACACATACATTTTTGCATATGTTTTTCCTAATGGTTTTTCATCTAATGATGGTAAATCGTCAGTGTTTTATGTCACATTGGTTCTGTTCATTCTAGAGGCAAACCTGAGTTTTTCAGTTGCGTTGATGAAATACACCTACATCGGAGGCTGAATTCATTTGATTAATTTTCTTAATGTGGATGCAGCCAGCAATATGTCGATTTCTGAACTCACCATTTTAATGTAACTCCATCTTTCCAAACAGCAGTGCAGAATTTAGCCTAACTAAAGTATATGGGATCCTCTTCTATGATACTGAAAGAAATTTATCTCCCTAATATTCCAAGATAAAGGCAATATTACCTGCATTTCCACTTCTCTGCGATGCATAAGATTGTTGACCTTTTATTTCTTTTACTATAGTGATATTTATGAAAAACAACAATAATCATGTAGATATTGCAAAGCTGGTGTTTTCAGAAGCAAACTCCAATGAATAAATTTGGATTTAAATCTATGCAAATTTGCACAGAACTGAGCAGACAGGACCAAATTTCAAGTAACATTACATTCATATTTGCATTTAACAAGTAGGGTTTTTAAAGCATGTAAATAAGGCATAATAGGATTTGTTGCATGCAGGCAGGCTTAAAAAAAACTATATAAAATGGGGGTGTATAGGAAAATGTTCTACTAAGACACAAACCCCTAAAATATCTAGTTTTGACTTAAACATTAAGCTAAGTACATCTCTGTATCACCAGTATCTGGTGATGTGTACCAGTATCTCTAAGTATACCTAAGTATCACCAGTGTTTATTTGCTTATTGCTTATTGGTTGCTCAAATGATCAATATATTGTTTGAAAAATAAAATATCAGACCATAACACAGCTAGTACCATCTTTGTTCTTACTTCTCAATTGAAACTAATCCAGTTGTCTTCACTTTTGCAGTAAATGTGAAGTTATAACCATCATCTGACAGCAGTTCCTCTAGGTCATGAATATACAATTCTCCATGTCACACCGCTGCCATGTGACGTATTGCAATGTTTTTCCCCTTTGCGGAGTTGGGGTGAGTGTGGCCTGCACATGACGCATCCGGCCTGCGGGCTGCCAGTTTGACACCCCTGCTCACGTGACCAAAATCAAAAGTTACAAAGAATATTCAGTCTCCAATCTGCCTAGCTACCAATTCTGATTACATTTAAAATTCTCCCATGACCTGCAATAATGAAACGTTTTCTACCTCTGAATATTCCCAGTTTTCTACCCTGTGCTACAGAAGCCACTAGGAACACTCCAGCGCTCCAAAAAGTAGACCAGTTTTCTTCCATTTTAAAGAAGACTACAGAAAAACCTGGAAGAGAGAAAAAAATATGTCTTGGCTCTCAAAATTAGCAGAGTCCATGAAATTGCACAGATTCTAGAGCTGGTTCCAAAGCAAGGCAAAAGCTTCATGCAGAATTACCATTGGAAATCAAGGTGAGATGGCTAATATGCCAGATAACAGAAATAACTTTCAAAATTATCTTGATAACTTGGGCGAAAAAAATGGGCTAAAATATTAGCAAGCAATTTAATGGAGACAAATACAATGTTTTTTCGCCAACAACCAAAAACCAAATAAACAGGGAGAAGGGAGGAGAAATGAGGGGGAACAAGGGGGAGGGGAGGGCAAACGAGGAGAAGGGAAAGGGAGAGGAGAGGGGAAAGGGAGAGGAGAGGAGAGGAGAGGAGAAAAGAGATCTGCTTGCTAGTATGATTGGTGACAAGAATTTAGAATAGTTCTTCTGGACAAGCTTGAAACAAAGCAAATTCTGAAGTAATTTAAGAGGGAGTTGATTAATAATAATTGAAACGTCTATGCTGTCTAACTCTCAGTGACTCTTGGCCACTCACAACAACCAAGCAAAAATAATTACAATAAAACCAATCGCATGATATTATAAAACATGGCAGGTGTCACAGAGTGGAGGGATGAAAGAAAGGCTCACTTGCCCTCACCAAAGACCTGGGTGAAGAGCCAGATCTCAGGGAAAACTTCACTCCACAGAGTGGACACATTCCAAAAAGAAGATCTAGATTGAAAAAGTCTCTAAACCTGAGGCTGACATTCTGATGCATGGGGAAACATAGCAGCTCTGATTACATAATGAAGCCAAACACGTAGGAATGTGAATTTCAGTCAAAATATTCAAATAACTGGATGTTCCAATACAGCTGGCCTTCTCAATGAGGAAGAGAACTGTGAATTTGATGAAATGGATTTAAGTCGAGATTCAGACTCCAGCTTTACCATATTCGTTCCAGGTCATATTTCCCCTTTCCAATCCTTTGCGTTCTGTAAAGTGAGTAGAATTTGGAATGGTCTCCCTTCCATGTATGGCAACATTTATATTAACATCCACTTTTTAAAATAATTCCAACAACTATGGCATCTACCAGCTCAAAGCTTCATTTAATGACGTGTAACTTATCATTATCCTAAACAAAGAAAAGCCAAATATACTTTTTCACTATCTCATAGACACAAAGTGTTCACCAAGGTGTCTTAAATGTTTAGACTAGGGCTTAACCTCCAGGATCTCTCATTTCTATTTAATAGCAATAGCAATAGCACTTAGATGTACTGTATGTACAGCCTCTTCTAAGCAATTTATAGAATCAGCATATTGTCCCCAACAATCTGGCTCCTCATTTTACAGACCTCAGCAGAATGGAAGGCTGAGTCAACCTTGAGCTGGTGAGGATCGAACTCCTGGCAGTCGGCAGAATTAGCCTACAAGACTGCATTTTAACCACTCTGCCACCACAGCTCATGAGGTTAAATATGTATTCTTGGATACAAAGATGATTTTAAAAAACCAACCTGTGCAGCTTTTTTTTCTATCTTTCAACAGCAGATCATGAAGTTGTCTTCTGCCAGCATCTGATCAGACAGACAGATAGGATGGGCATTTATTCCTTTTCCATTAATCATTTGGCTTATATACTTTGGCTTGTCTGATCCAGGCAACTCATCCTTCATAAATGTATGGTGTGAATTGTTTTGGACAATTGTTTTCATGTAATGAGATGCCTGCAATTTCTACTCTCCTAAAGAAGCTGGATGTTTCTTCTGCTTCCTTGAAAATACATTTAACGTGAAACTTTTGATGCCTTCTTCCCCATTCTGGAAGTGTTTATAGAAAGGCATATTTTGTATCAAAAGTACAGCTTTTGGGTTCCCTAAAACCTGCAGATAAGAAAACAGGAGAACATCTGCAGGAAAGAAGTTTAATGCAAAACACTCTCAGTTGTTATGATCCTAGCTTGGTATTTTGCCAAGGAAATAATTATCATTTAAGGATTAATTAAACAATCAGCAATTGCAGGTTGTGCTGAAAGTGCTTAACAGGAACTAGATGTAGGAGTTGTAAAGTTATTGCATAATAAACACTGTCAGAAGCCAGAAAAATATACTCATCCTCCAAAGGCTGCATTTTCATTTCAACAGTAGACAAATTAGGAACAAGTATTTGAGTTTGGGAGGAATTCTATAAATGTACACTATCATTAAGAGAATTGGAAGCAATCCCAGCAGAAATATTGCTAGGTTTTGTTTTTGCTTGTTAGTTTTGTCTTTTGTGCATTGAGGCTAGCTCCCAGTGTAGCATTCCCAAGACATCAAGGGCACACACTGCAGCAAAGTAATATGCATTGTGGTTTCATTTCGATACACATCCATGTTTAAACAGTGTCTGGATCTTTCATGATTTTCTCCAGGAAATAAGACTGCCAAAATAGGAGACTAATGGTCTGAGTACAAGGACAAATTGTATATCTTAATATCCCAGTAGTATAGGGTATCTCACCAAAAGGAGCAGAAGTTGGATTTTTGAACTGCTTAGTTTGAGACTTGAGAGAGAATTGAGTTCCTTTTCACCAAAACCGAATAATGAAACCTATTAAAGGCTTCACATGTGTGTACTGCTAGTGTTTTGTTGTGAATTTTTTTTAATATGCAGATACCTTGTAGCTACATTTCAGTAGCAGAATCTTGTTCAACTCTGGAAGCAACCTTGGCTTACAACCATTCATTTAATGACCATTCAAAGCTACAAAGTTACTTACAACATTGTAGCATGCCCGCAATCACATGATCCAAACTTGGGTGCATGGCAACTGACATGTATTTATAATTATTACAATGTCCTAGGGTCACATGATCACCATTTGCAACCCTCCCAAGGGGCTCTCAACAAGCAAAGTCAACAGGGGAAGCTGAATTCACCTGGCAAAAAAGATTGGAAAATCACGTGTAATTCACTTAACAGCCACATCACTTAATAATGAAAGTTCCTTCCCCAATTTTAGTCTTAAGATGAGGACTACATGTACACCAAAAGGCAATAGGTTGCCTGCTCCTGAGCAGGCATAGTATTTGGTTTCTAGCAGTGGACTATGAGGATATCCTATGAACAAAAAATGAAATGAAGGGTAAGCTCTTATTCCAAAAAGCTATTTCCTTATGGACTTTGGCATTTCTATGCAACCCTTAATGAATAATAGCCATGTTTTACCTGCCAACTACAGGTTGTCCATTTATGGTAACTGGAATCAGCAACTCCATTGCTAAGTGATACTGTCATAATGGGTGATGTAATATGACCATACCAACTTACAACTGCAATTGGGACAGATCTGGCTTTCTGTCGTTAGCATAACATCATATGATCATCATTTGCAATGTCCTGCCAGCTTCCCCATTGACTTTTTAAATACCATAATGCTGGAACAGCCACATCGACGATGGCATAAGTTTCCTTGTTCAGTGCTGTCATAACTTCAATCAGTCACTGAAAGAGTAGTCATTAAGCAAAGAGTACTTGTGGCTGCTTTAAAAACTTGTCAACGGACAATAGGTAAGAACTCCTGCGCTCTCCAAAACAGTGTTACAATTGGCTAGTGCTCACAGCTCACAAAGTGCAATCAAAATTCTGCTCATTTTTGTTAATGTGCATCACTGGTACTACTTTTGCCTTTTAGGAAATTGGCTCATCTCCATATTTGTGCTAAGCTTTAATGCATACCTTTCACTGTAATGTCTTTTTGAATTCTTATCCATACACACACACACACACAATATGATTATGTTACATTAGATCTTTATCAGGTGGGACACTATTTTTATCCCCCAGTTCAGGAATTAAAGGACTGGGATATCCCCTCCATCGCAAATACTATATCATGCCATTTTTCCACTCTTAACTTATTCTTATGTAGAGACCTCATATCATTGCTGACCATACATTTAGCAAATGGTTAAACTATAAACTTTTGATCATTTAAGAAGAAGCGTGGTGAATAAAAATCCATTGTGAATGAGAATAGTTGGAGAGTAATTAGGATCTTTAATGCCTATTTGGGAATTATTTATAGGCTTTCCCCGCTGTGCAACAGTACAGAGGAAGCAATTAAACAAAACAAAAGTAAAGAATTGATGTTGGTGGAAAATGCCTTAGAAACACCTTGCAATAATTTTATATATCCCATTGAGCACTAGATTTTTTTTACAATAAATTCAATTTACAATGAAATCAATTACAGGTTAAAATAGCAATAGCACTTAGACTTATATACCACTTCACAGTGCTTTACAGCCCTCTCTAAGCAGTTTCCAGAGTCAGCATGTTGCCCCCAAAAATCTGGCTCCTCATTTTACTGACCTCAGAAGGATGGAAGGCTGAGTCAACCTTGAGCCTTAAAATATTCCCATATTTCAAAGCCTTCAAAGCCTATACAATAGTCCTTAACTTATGATCATTAACTTAGTGATGGTCTAAATTAATGGCATAAGAAAGAGTGTTTTATGGCCTGTGAAACACTTCATACCAAGCAAAATGTCACACTCTACCCCCATGGTCATATGATTGTGATATAGACACTTGGCAATCCATTCATACTTATGACTGGTTGCCAAGCTCTCTGCAATCCTGTGATGACCATTTGCACTCTTCCTGGCCAGCTTCCCGCAAAAGTCAATGCTTTCCTTGTGGATTTTCAATCCCTGAGTGGAAAGACACTCACCCATGCCCTGCATTGGACCTCTGCCAAGCCTGTGCTGGGCCTCCCTATCTCCCCTGAGGCTCCCTCCATTGCTTACTTTACTGCACTGCCTCTCCATTCAGGAGCTGAAAAAAAGTCTATCAAAATCCACAAGAATTTTCAGCCCCTGATTGGACAGACACGTGATTCCTGAGACACCTACCCCTTTTTACCTTACCACTTTGCGTCTCTGTTCAGGAGTTGAAAATCCGCCCTAAGAAAATCTAGAAAGGATTTTCAGTCCCTGGGTGGAGAGACACTTGTGTACAACCTGTGTCAGCCTTCTTCAATCCCCTGATGCATTTTGCACTTCTTAACTGGGACTCCATCTGCTTAATGATCCATGAGTTAATGATTGCACCTGGGAGTGAAGCAGTCATGTGACATCATCATCATAATCTGGCTCGTATTACTTTTATCTCTATCTGGTAAAAAAAACCCATCAGGTATCTATCTATCTATCTTTAATGTTAAACAAATAATGCTCCCCAAAGATTAAACCTATTTGTCTCTTTAATACCATATTTTCAAAAATATTTCCACCAAAATTTACTCTTACAAAATTACTATCCCCTATATCCATTTTAAATTGTCTTACATCCAATTCTTCCTATGTTTTTTGATGAACATTTAAATTCTTTAAAACATTTTTCCTTGTTCACTAGCTCCTTATCTACAGTATTCATACATTCCTGAGATATCTAAACAAAACAGTTCTTTTTCATTTTATTGCAACTGACAGTAGAGTAGAGTTTAATATATATTTGAACAGAAAAGTTATCTTAGAAGAAGGAGGGGTTATAGTTTGGCTGGAATCAGCATCAGATATCATGCTGGCATTTCAGGTGGAGGTTTAAAAACCATTAGAGAGGGCTCTGGGAAAGAAAAATTTAGACGGGAGAAGGTTGAAAATGGAGATGATGGTTGGTGATTGAAATGCTTGAGGTAATAACAGAATAACAGAGTTGGAAGGGACCTTGTAAGTTTTTTAGTCCAACCCCCTGCTCAAGCAGGAGACCTATACCATTTCTGACAAGTGGTCGTCCAGTCTCTTCTTAAAAGCCTCCAGTGATGGAGCACTCACAACTTCTGAAGGCAAGCTCTTCCACTGGTTGATTGTTCTCACTGTCCTTAATTCTAGGTTGGATTTCTCCTTCATTAGTTTCCATTCATTATCTTGATTTCAGGTGTTTTGGAAAATAGATTGATCCCCTCTACTTTGTGGCAGCCCCTCAAATATTGGAATGCTGCTATCATGTCACTTATGGTCCTTCTAGACTAGCCAGACCCAATTCCTTCAACCTTTGTTCTTAAGTTTTAGCTCCCAGGCCCCTAATCATCTTTGTTTTTCTTCTCTGCACTCAGTCCAAAGTCTCAACATCCTTTTTTTTATAATGGGGTGATTAAAACTAGATGAAGTATTCCAGGTATGGTCTTACTAAGGCTTTATATCTCTCTCTTAATGCAACCTAGGATGGCATTAGTTTTTTTTTTGGCTGCTTCCACACACTGTTGTCTCATATTTAATTGATTGTCTGCTAAGACTCCAAGATCCCTCTCACAGTTGCTATTATTGAGCAAGGTTTCACCCAATCTGTATCTGTACTTTTGTTTTTTCTTGCCTAAGTGTAAGACTTTGCTTTTCTCAATGCTAAATTTATTTTTGTTAGATAGGACCCAGTGTTCAAGTCTGTCTTGACCCTATCTTCTGTGGTGTTGGCTATTCCTGCCAGCTTAGTGTCATCTGCAATTTGATGGTTTGATTATTTCCTCTTCTATTCCCTCATCTAAATCATTTATGAAGATATTGAAGAGAACTGGACCTAAAATGAAACTTTGGGGGAACTTTACTGCTTATTTCCCTTCAAGTAGATGTAATTTCATTAAAGACTGCACATAGATAAAAAGTATTACAAGTAGAGACAGCTATCTTATGTTGAAGTTGAGTTGTTAGAATTACAACACATCTGGCCTAGTTATCCTGAGCTGGATTTTTTCATGGCAAGTGGCACTCATGGCAAGTGGCATATTATCCAAAAGAACTATTTGAGCATTGTATAAAATGCATGTTGAAGAGGAACCATTTTACTCAGCATGGAACTAAAGTTGACAGAAGATAAAAATATTTGCTTGACAAACAAAATGCAGTAGACAATGTACTACCAGCTTGATTGGTGGAGGGATGCTGATCAATATAAAATTAAATTCTTTTTTTTAAAACTCTGGATAGGAGTATTGCTATTTAGCATCATAAAGTGCTATGTACTGTACATGCTTACATACATTTGTTAAGCTCCTATCACTACTTAAAATATACTGTACTTATATGTAGTTCTAAGGTTACAAAACAGCTGTATATGCTCATGTTATATTTTTGCATAAATAGAGGAGAATATTTGTAGCTTGGGGTTGAAATGATGAATCCTTGGTACTCTCTGAGCTTGGCTGTTTTCTTGCAGATGTTTCATTACCTAAACTAGGTAACATCATCATTCTGCTAGTACTGATGATGTTACCTAGTTTTTGTAAAGAACTATCTGCAAGAAAATATCCAAGCTCAGAGAGCACCAAGGACCCTTTGCTTTTGCATTAGTCTGTAACAGGAGTGGGCAGTGCTTGAGAAAGAAAGAAAGAAAGAAAGAAAGAAAGAAAGAAAGAAAGAAAGAAAGAAAGAAAGAGAGAAAGAAAGAAAGAAAGAAAGATTAAAACACCAACTCTTTCTGAGCCAGCAATAGGCCTACTCTGGGGTGCTTGCTGCAAAATCCCACCCCCTAGCTCTGCCCCACAGAGGCAATGATCACTGGCTGAGAAATGAGCAGATTGTCGGCCAATGTGACAGGGGTGTGTGTGTGTGTGTGCGCGTTTGAATGTGTGCGCAGGCCTTAACACATTGGCGATACCTTGCAAATGATGGCGATGAATTTCCTCTTATTTAAAGGTAGCAGACAAAAGGGGCTCGCCGATTGGCTGCTGGTGATGTCATGCCAGAAGAAGAGAAGGATATTAATTCGCTGTCGTGGTCCCCCCCCCCTCCTTTCCTTTTATGTGTACAGGCACACACACGGACACAGCACACACGGCGCACACACAGAGGCTGTTCACTGATGTAGAAGGACCCCTCTGCAGTTCTGCTTTCCCGCCGTTCATCATGGGAAGGGATTTCCTCTCCCCCCTGACTCAGGTTTTGGCTCCTTTCTTTTGTGAGAGCCTAACGTTCCCTCTGGCACAGGCACAGTCGTTTGCAGACCGATTCTCAACGGGAGAAAGAGAGGCAGACCTGTAATTCCGGGGCTCAGGATAACTTGCCATAAAGCAGCCCCTGGCATTTGGGGGAGAAAATAATAGCCTTTTGCCTGTTGCAGAGTTCTCTAAAGCTCACTTAACAGAAGAACAGAAGAGGAGTGGAAGGGATCTTGGAAGTCGTCTAGCTCAACCCCTGCTCAAGTATGAGACCCTATACCATTTGAGACCAACGGTTGTCCGATCTCTTCTTAAAAACCTCCAGTGAGGAAGCACCCACAATTTCTGAAGGCAAAGCCGTTCCACTGGTTGATTGTCCTCAGTGTTAGGAAGTTTCTCCTTCGTTCCAGGTTGCTTCTCTCCTTGATTAGTTTCCATCCTTCGCTTCTCGTCCTGCCTTCCGGTGCTTTGGAAAATAGGTGGACCCCCCTCTTTTTTGGGGCAGCCCTTCAAATATTGGAACACTGCTATCACGTCACTTATCTGAACTAGTATAGGTTCTCCTGCTTGCGCAGGGGGCTGGACTAGAAGACCTCCAAGGTCCCTTCCAGCTCTATTCTTTTCTAATTCTATTCTAAGAAACTGGACAGCGATTTGTCCAGAATGGAATAGGATCTTCTGCCACGAGCAGCGGGTTGGACTAGAAGATCTCTAAGGTCCCTTCCAACCCTACTATTCTATGTTCTACGTTTTAGCCTTCAGTCCCCTAATCCTCTTCGTTGCTCTTCCCTGCACTTTTTCCAGAGTCTCAACATTCTTTTTATAGCGTGGCGACCAAAACTGGATGCAATATTCCGAACGGGATCTTACCAAGGCATTAGACTCATCTGAGAGTAAGTCCCATTGAACTCAACGACGCTTATACTTTGGTGTAAAGGCTGGTGTAAGAGTGATGTATCCTTCTTACAAGCACATATGTGCATGTATGTTTGCCTATGAAGGTACATGGGCAGCAAAATTTCCCCGGCACAATCTTTTTCCACCGCAGGTTTTCTCTGTTGGGTAGGAACATCCCATCGAAGGAGATTTTGACGGCTTGGCTACCTGTCAATAACTTGAAACCACGGATTGAATTTGCACAGCAATGGAGTCCTTGGTTCTCCTTGAGCGATTTACGCTAAATTGTTTGCAAATCTTGCTTATCTCAAATGGTTAGACCCCGAGGGGAAGATAGCGCTGTGCAAAAGCTTGAGTCTCTATATTGAGCAATACAATCAGGTCATTTCTTTCTCTGCACTGAATCCCTGAATAAGTGCTACATATCAAATCACGGGCCTTCAAATCATTCCAGTGAGTTGGTGAAATTTGAACATGAGGGCATATGTGCTTCTCTCCTTTGGGGCGTCCTTTAATTTGGGCAGAGGTGCTACTTGGCATATGAAATCTCCTCCCTCCTCCTCCTTCTTCTCCTTCACTCCTTTTTTCTCCTCCTCCTCCTCCTCCACTCTCCCCCCCCGCCTCCTCCTTTCCTCAGCGTAACTTTTCTTCTGCAGCGAGTTGTCCCACAGCGAGTTGGCTGCAGTGAGTTGTCCTAGTCCGGAAATCAGAAAGCCTAGTTTAGGAATTCCAGACTGGCTTCCTGGTTAACAGGTCTCTCAATTAATTCCTTGTTGCTTTCTCCAACATCTTACAACACCATGTAAGGCCACCAACTCAGTCTGCCTTCAACGGAGAGTTGGCCTTGGCCAAGACAAGGAGGATCACAGCATGGCAACTTTGGTGTCTTAGGGATGTCTTACTTCTCACCTTGGCCACCCCTCTCCTTCTGCACCTTCTCAGGATGCAACTCTCTCTCCCTCTCTTTCTCTCCCTCTTTCTCCCTCTCTCTCCCCCTTGCAATCCTTCACCGCTTCTGGCCTCTAAAACAGGAGATACTTGATCTCCCATTAACTCCAAGCTGCTGGAGTGTGTCTTCTCCATGCCAAGACAGATTCATTTGTCTTAAGGGGGTTCAGAGGAGGCACACAGGCTGTTAGGAAGATGGAGCGAGCCTCCTGGGCTCCCTTGATGGCTGCATAGAAGACGTTTGGCATCTGGGCTGTCAGAAAAGGCTAAAGGTAATGAGTGATCTGCCATTCTCAGAGTTTGGATGGGATTTTTTTTTCCCTTCTTTTTGACAAGTGTCTGAGAGGCTATTCCTAGCTAGTTGCCTAGCACTATGTTGAGGCGGGGTGTGTGTGTGTGTGCATGCGTGTGTGTGTGTCTGTGTGTGAGTGTGTGTGCGTGCGTGCATTTAATTATTCTCCAATTTGCTTCCTCCGATTCCGCAGAAGCAGAATTAAATCAGGAGGCAAGCTGAAAGAAGTGGGGAATAGAATTCTCCCATCTGCCCAACACATTTTTTTTTTAAAAAAGCTTTCTTCCCATTTGCAGAATCCACGGGGCAGCTTTCGAACAAATGACACAAATGAAAAAAACTGGCAAGTGTCAGTCTCTGGCAACGTGTACCAGGGCCTGCTGAATGGTGCACGTGAATGGTGTATGTGGACGTGGATCCAAGACACCCAAAAGAAATACTACTCCAATATTCCCATCCAGGAACTACCAATTCAGACAAGCAATCAAACACTGTACCTAATCAAAGAACCACTAAGAACAATTCCCACTCACACTGACAGGGCAATCCACTAGTATAAATCCCACTAGTATAAATCCCACTCCCTTCTAGTATTGATCATGTTACCTAGATCGGTAATGAAACATCTGCAAGAAAACCACCAAGCTCAGACAGCACCTAGGACACCAAAGTCATTGTTGTCCTCCCCCTCCTCCTTCCCTCCCCAACCACCATCCTCCTCCTCCTCCTCCGCCGCCTCCTCCGCCGCCTCC
>JANHFL010003417.1:68706-82657 GCA_032468155.1 Oxyrhabdium leporinum | reverse complement strand
AATATGACTTCTTCAATAAAGTTTCTTATTTGGATGGACTTTGTTTCTGACTATTGAATGGAGATGAGGGAGTTTCGCTGGAACACTGAATATGGCTCCTGTTGGAGCCCTCTGATGGGGAGAGCTCAGAGCGGGGCTGCAGAGCTCACGGTCCTCGCCTCGGACACCACCAGAAGCACAGCCAGTTTGAATGTTCCATCTGTATTCCTAGAACAGAAATTTATCAAAAACAAAGCTTTCAATTTACAATCTCTCAGAAATAATAATAATAAAAATAACTTCTTCTATTTAAATGCCTTTAGTCTCTTTTGCTTCCATATTTTTTGGGAGTTAGATGTATGCCCCCCAAAGGTTCTCCATACTTCAATATAAATATAACTCCCAAAATAAAAGTTTCCAAAGAGAGAACTACATATCTGTTCCAAAGAAAGATTATTTTTTTTACTACAAAGATAAATAAATCCAAAAAAGTGATTTAGAAATGAAGAAGATTGGTTCTCGTGTCCATAAAGTTGGCTATGTCACAGCTTGTGAACTTGATGGAAATCCCTGACATCCTCATCCCTCAACTCACAAGCTTATCAAGGAAACTTCTGTTTTTGTGATTTACTTGTGAGGAACCAATTTCTGGCTTCCTCCTTAAAACCAGGGGAAGAAAGGAGCCCCTTACTGTGCAGTGAGTAACAGAAGCTGCACCATCCTCTCTGAGAACATCAGAGGTATCTAAACTGCCATGTTCCTCTCCAGCTTTTAAATCTCTTCTCAAAGTGTATGAAAGCTTGTCATTTTTTTTTTAGCCAAGTAGAGTCCTTGATGGTTGAAATTAAAAAACAAAAAGAAAGAAGAAGGCTCCATCTATTTTACGGCTTTCAGGTTGCCCTGAATTTGTTCATTGGTTCACCTAGTTCAGTCTTATCTACTCTGATAGGCAATTTCTCTCTAGCACAAGGGCATGCAAACTGCAATCCTGAAGACCATAGGTGGCCCTCTTTCTAATTGCAAAAGCCCAGTGCAAGTTATCTATTCCGATCTCTGACAAGAGCAATTTGTCTCTTTTCTGGCAACCCACAGCAGAGAGAGGAAAAGACACAGATGGGGATGTCAGAAAGAGAAAGGAAAGTGTCAGAGCTAGAAAAGGTTGTTTGTTAGCCAGATAATCTATGGCTCCTCCCATAGTTTAATGTTGTTTTTCATAGCCTTGCTCTGTCACCCAAGATCTTTAAATCTGATCATTTAAATTAATCAATCCTACAACTAGATTATAGTTACTTGATCTGAATTAATAATATTGTAATTATTAAGAACATACTGAAGTAAATATGAAACTGTGTGTGTTTGTGTGTGTTTATACACATTTTATTTATACACACCTAGAGGTAGAAATAGAAATCTGTTACTTTGCTTTTCCTCTGAAAAGAAGGATTAGGTTTTCTTTCATGTTGAACTTCCAGCCTCGATCAACTAGCGATGCATTTACATAATATAAGCCTGAATCCAAAGAGCTGTTGCTTTTAGCTTGAGCTAAAATGTTCTTTTCTCTTTACGTATTTAACCAGTATACTAAATTCAATTCAAAAGGATTGGTCCTTCCATCTCTCTATAGGTGCCTTTTTCTATCTCTGTTGTTAAATGTGTTCTCTGCCTACATATCTCAACAGTTGCCTAAATGCCATAGATAGAGCTTTATTTTCAAGCAGAGGCAAATATATAGAGAGCTTTATATACAATTTCCCCTATTGTAATATTAGCCATCATCCTATATATGATTTAGATATGAATTCAGACATAGGAGAAACAGGATAGAATAGAAGATAACACAAAAAATATTTAAAACATTTGGGAAATGAAAAAGAAAATGTGAAGAAACACTCTAAACTGCACAATATAGCTGTCCACCACCAAAACTACAAAATATTCCCAGCGGTTCATTATAATTAGATGTTTGTTTTAATGGCAAAGAGTTTAAAACCCTGAAAGCTCTTCATCATTCTCTTCATTACGTATTTGTATTAAATTTGGGAGACTAGAAAGAACAGTTCACTACTATGATTAACTATGCTTTTTAATTCCCAGATTATATATTATATTGGGAACACTATAGACATCATCAGCATACAAAGCAATTTTATGTTTAGAGGATCAATGGGAAGAATCAGAACTGATACTATACTCTATTCTAAATGTCTAATAGAAATACAGATGTCACTATTCCATGATGGATTACCAAAAATTGTTGATTTTATCAGAATGCAGGAAATCTTAATAAAAAGAAGGACTAGGGGTGACATGATAGCAGTTCCAATATTTGAAGGGATGCCACAAAGAAGAGAGGGTCAACCTGTTTTTAAAAGCACCTGAAGGCAGGACAAGAAGCAATGGATGGAAACTAATCAAGGAGAGAACGAATCCTAGAGTTAAGGAGAAATTTCCTGACAGCTAGAACAATTTATTGGTGGAATGACTTGCCTCCAGAAGTTGTGAATGCTCCAGCACTGGGGATATTTAAGAAGAGATTGGACAACCATTTGTATGAAATGATATAGGGTTTCCTGCCTGAGCAGTGGGTTGGACTAGAAGACCTCCAAGATCCCTTCTAACTCTGTTAGTCTGTTGTTATTCTTTATTCTGTTGTCTTGCACAAGAGGAGCACCTGTAAGAAAAAACTTGGGTGCACTAGTGGATTACAAGATCAACATGTCCCAACAGCATAATGCAGTTGCACAGAAGGTGAGTGACATCTTGATGACCATCAAGAAGAGCTTAGAGCCCAGCTGTGGGAAGAAATTATCTTGCTATATTCTTGGTCAGGCCTCACTTGGAATATTCCATTCCAGGAGCCTAATAAATTGGACCAAATCTGGAAAAGAGTTACCAAGATGGTGAAAGGGCTGGAAACCTTTCTTTTCTTCAAATACCTGAAGGGCTGTCACATTGTAGAGAGTTTAGACTCATTCTCACTTGCTCTAGAGGGTAAGACTAGAAGTAATTTAGAAGTAAAAGTCAGAGACAAATTCCTTTTGTGTCCAATTACACTTGGCCCACAAAGAACATTCTATTCTTCTAATGGGATGAAACTTCAAGGATACAGACACCGATTATACATTGGGAAGAACTTGGCAGTAAGAACTGTCAGTCAATGGAATACTATTGCTCTACTGTTTCTTCCCCTTCAATGGAGATTTTCAAATAGAGGCTGGATAGTCATTTACTGGGGTGATGTAGTTAATCCTACAGTATGCAGAAGGTTGGGATCAATGATCTTTTAAATACATCCCAAATCTGCAATTCTAAAAGAATTCTGTTTTAGATTTTAAACCAGTTTCAATATTCATTTCCAAATTCAGTCCTCAAATTTAGAAGAATTCTACCTCTAGTCCAATTTAGTATGATTCCTATAGCAATTTTGGAGGTAAAACACAGAAGAAGTCTTTTGAAACAGAGCACTGCTCCTGTTGCATCAGAGCCATCAAAACTATGACTCATATGCTTCTTTATTACCAATCTTACACCCCCCATAGCCATTGTACCAAGAAAGGCTACATTATGCCACAGGATAAAATATTTGCGTTTTATTGGTTATTCATAATTCTTTATCCTTTCAGTGTGATCACCATTGCATATGCCCTTTCATTTATGTCATACTATTATAGTTCTCGTGGTTATGATATCAGTATTAGATATAGCTTTCCTTGTAGATGTTGCTAAGATAGTGCTTTTATATTTTATGTTAGGTGTTGATTGTTGTTTAATCATTATTACATCGTTTTATATACTAACATCTAAATGACATAAAACTATAAACTTACACTGTGTTGCATTATATTCTTGTCGTCATAATTGTAATCTTACAATCTTAATGATGCTGATACCACTAAGTTATAGTTTCTTCTAGCAAGTCTTGGCTTTTTCTCACAGTACGTAGACCAGATTACTATCAGAATGGGATGATTGGAATTTTATCATGTTATGCTGATCGATGACTGAAATAAAGATATCCCTCCTCCCCGTTTCTGAAATAACCCAGGCAAGATGGATTAATGTGTCAGTTTCTCTTTTTTTATTTTTTTAAAATGTATTTCCAACTCTTGTTGATGAAGGAGTTTTAGTAAGTGCATGTCAAAAGCGGTACAGAGTGTTTTTCTCAGTGTGCAGGGGAGCATGTCATCAATAATTGTCTGTCATGGTTGTTAAATATACAGAGTGTTTTTTTGGTGTGTTATAAAAAAGGGCAAACCTTAATTCAGTACCACTGAGGGAGATTTTTAAGCATTGTGCAATGAAAGTCCCCTACGTGGAAAACAAAGCTATCACTTTTGGTTTCTTCTTTAGCCTTTTTTTTTTAATCTCAAGCAATATGTATGTGTACATGCATATATACATGTATATGAATATGTTCATACATTCAGTTTATATATCCCAATCACCTCATGACTTTGAACAGTTAACATCCAGTTAAACACACACACACACACACACACACACACACAAACACACCACACACACCAAGTATTGAAAACACACCATTCCTGACCCACTGACATATCTACGCAAATAAGCCTAATGAAAATGATCTCACCTAACCTCCCAGCTCAAACCATGTCTTCACATCCTTAGGAAAGGGCAGCAAGATCAGGGGCATCTTGAGTTCAAAGAGAGACGCTGTTCCATAAGGCATGTACAGCAACCGAGAAATTTTTCTTCCTGGGCTCTATGAGGAAGTTCTATCTATAGATGGGATCCAGACCATGCCCACCTTTTCAGACCTTGTTTGACAGGCACAGAAAGGTGTAGCTAATCAGTACCACAAATATTCCAATCTTCTGCTATGAAAGAAAAAATATGGATGATTATTAGCATCTTGAATTTCACCAAGAAACTTACTGGGAACAAGTGCAGCTTGTGAAATAGTGGTGTTACATGAGAGTAGCAAGGTACATACCTAACTACCCACACCACCACCCATATGGACTGTCTGCAACTTCCAGGTAGTCTTCAACAAGAGGCCCATGTAATGTAGACAAGATATCAATGTCCATGAGCAAAACCCACCAATCCAAGTGTGCTAAGTGCCATCTCAATACTATGCCCAGGCCTGAAAGCTGACAGAAAAGATTTCAGGTTATCTTCTTCTTCCTGGACCTTCTAAAGCTGTAGCCTAACTTTCTTAATATGCTTTCCTGAAAAGGGAAGATTGGAGATGAGACAAAAGTTGTCTAGTACCTTTTGGTTCAGTGATGGTTTCTTGAGGAGGAGACCCTCTCTCACTCAAAAATGGCTTTATTACTGCCTAGACATAGTTCCATGCCATTTCCCGGGAAGCCTTCTCCAAACAGTAATGGCATGCATTTAACATATAAGTGGCTGCATCAACAAACTAAGGACTCTTTGTACCTCTCTGAGATCAACAAATTTAAACCATTTTTCATGTCGGATCATGTCTAAAACAAATCCATAGGACATACTGAACCAAAGTCCAACTTAGAACAGATCCAAGTCACTTTATGCATCAGATGCCTTGACTGGTCATCATAATGGCCCTTCAGATACACCACTGGCACCTCCCTGCCCAGAAGATACCAGGTTACCTTAACCAGCCCTGCTACCACTAGTGTGTGAATATGATAAGAAAAATAGTTGTGTTTTGTCACTGCCATTGCCACAAGGTATTCCTTAATAAAGGCTTTATCTGGTTTAGTCAGATTCACTATTAATATTCTACATCTGTGCTGTAGATTTCTCTTCTATCATTTCATCTCCCAGATTTCCTTTGAAAAATCATGGGAGCCCCCTGGGATCCATAAGCATGTGGAGGCTACACACAGGCTTAATCTGATCCATTGCTCATTCCAAGCAATGACTAAGAGTTCAATTGAGCTTCAGGAAGCTCCAAGTTCTCTTTGAAGATCAACAGAGTTTATCAGGCGCACAGAGGACAGACTGATCAAGCAGGCCTAACTCTCTGTGGCAAGCCTCCAAACATCAAAGAGGTAACAATTCATAACAAGAAACTGATGTTATATCCCACACACCTAGATCATGTCTAGGTGCCTGGGGTTATCAGATTTCACCACGCTGCAATTTCTCAACCAAAGACAGTTTCTCAGCTTGACTTGGCCGAAGCTCCTAGGTATGCCTAAGCTAAATTACAATCTTTGTTTCAGAAAAGAAGGAATTCATGCACAACAGCCAGGCATCCACTGCTGGTGCCAAGGTGGAAAAAAACTCATACGCACAACAGGTTAAGTTGTGACTTCTTCCTCCCATTCTTCTGATTCAGTAGATACTTGACATGGCTATTCAGAGTTTGGATGGCTGTTGTACATTTATATAAGGATCACTTCAGCCCTAGGAACTACTTGTTCCTTGCTTGCCTCAGCCTTTTTAATTTCCTAATAAAGAGAACTGTATCATAGATTTATTATTACATGGATTTTTATTGACACATGAGATATCATTTTCTGCCTCAGAGAGTACAATAGCTTAGGCTGGCCCACTGTGATAAACCTATAGGACAGAAGAATGCATTGGACCATACATCAGATTTTCACAAGTGAGGAAATTGACACTGATATGATGCAATATCTTTCAAGATCAGTCCAGCATCTTCTTGCATACACTGATAATTTAACAATGGACTCCTAAAGTGTGTCCAGTGGTCACCCAAATCCCTTGCAGCAAAGAACTTTATCTTATATTTCTACTTGGAAATCTTTTGATCATGAGAGATGAAGGAACATCTGCTTTTTGTAATCAAGGCAGCTTCAAACTTGAATGACAATCTAACAAAGGGAAAGCAAATAAGGTAGCTAATTGTCTGCAGAAATGAACACACTCAATTATCTCATGTTTTTTTAAAGGAAAGTGAGACAGAAAGAGCCATTTGAAGAGCAGTGATTTAAGGTGACAGCCAAGTGAGCAAAAAGGAGAGTGAGGAAAAAACAACTTGACTTAAGCCACTAGTTGCTGACATCTTTTCTTTCTTTTACCTATTTGCGTTTCACAGCTTAATCTTCCACTGAGGATTCTTAATAGTGGCAGAGGCTATAGTGTTAATGCAGATAACTATGTTCTGCCTTGGCTATTTATCAGTTTAATGATTATATACATGAGAAAAATTGCTGTCTCCCTTTTAAAACTGATGAGCTCTTCAGCATTTTATTACCAGAATAAATGTGCAAAAGCAAAGCAAGAATATTCAGTGCAGTCAGTGATTAAAAGGGTTCACCACTGAATTTTAATTAGCAGCATTAAAAAAAAACCTAAGTTGATTGTTCAGCTTAGGAATGTAGAGAAAGTAATATTCAGAACTGTATTTCTTAATGCTTTCTTAGAGTCAATGGGACATGGGCTTTATTTTAGCAAGATCTTGGTCAACTTTACTTTTTTAACGAATTTATGGACTGTAAATCGATAGCTAATATTAGAGAGAACTGTTTAGTTCCATAAAATCTTAAGTTTCACTATAGATGTTGATTTTTGATACTCTTTCATAACCCTTCTTTCTAGAAATACTGAAATAAAATTCAACAGATTTTATTTTATCTTTTCCATTCAAATAGAAAAGGAAACTAAGTCAGAGAAGATAATTATTAAAAAAACACCTGACTTTTCACAAAGATGGCTATCTGGGGTGTGATCCTTCATACACATTAAAACCAAAGTAACAACAAACCAATGTTTCTAGTTCCCATTCTCTTAGTATTACTATTATAATTTTTATTAGCAGTAGTAACAGTAATGATAATAATGATAAAGTCTTTTGAGATGGTTGTGATTCCTTGGTGTTGTAGAGAATGAAAAAACTTCCACATGTAGGTGAGACAATGGACTTCCCAGAGAAAGGGTTACTTTGTCCCTACTGCCTCTTGTCATCAGTGAATGTCCAGATACTTGTGTTTCTGCTGTTCAGTCTACCTAAAATTATGCGTGGACAAAACAGCAGGAAAATAACATGAGGAGACTATCAAGACATTTTTCAGGATGTTCCAGCAATGGATAAGAACTTCAGGAAAGTTTTTGAGAAAAATGGACAAGGCAGAATGTATTTTGAACCTGTAGCTCGATTTTAGTGTTTTGTATACCACTGTGGTTTACAAACCATTGTTTCTGTCCGAGAAGTGGCTTTTTTGTGCCTTATTGTATAAATCATAAGCAAAAGGAAAGAGATCAGTCATTTTATTGATTTCACTGCATGTGTTAAACTTCCAGTTTTTATCTATTCAAGAATATGCAACCAGAATCAAGGCCACCACATACAGGTCATATTTCTGACCTTCTGTGATGTCATAAAGATTTGATTGATTGGTTGACTGAAATCAACCTGTATAGCATGGAGGTGTTTTGTTTCTTAACAGACTAAATTAGAGAAGAAGCAGGCATCCAATATAGTTTGGTGTATGTTTACTGTGGTTATTAAGAAATTCTTCCACAATCAGCTGTGGCTCAGGACTTGACAGACAGTATGTATCAGCATCATATCACAGCTGTTGGGGATACAGCAAACTGTTTATTTTCTTAATGTTCTTGGCATTGTGGGAAAACACTCACTGCTTCACTTTAACTTCTGGGAAGTAAACCTACTGTATTTTATCAGCATTAAGCTCTTTAAGAAAGGTCAACAATCAGTATGGCAAAAAAAACCAACAGAAAATTGGAAAAGTGTAGAGGTAGCACTACAGGAAGAAAATCGGGGATATGATGAAAACGAGAGTAATAGCAAGATGAATAGAAAGCTTCTATTTCTTTTACCGTGCTGACCAAAATCACAGGTCTGCAGAAGACATACTACCTTTGTTTAGGGGTGACAGTGAAAAATATACTCTATTTCCCTGGCCGCACTAAGAAACTATTGCACATTGAAACCAAAATAGCAACAAACCAATGACACTTGATTGTCCTTGCATTTTCTTCTTTCATTTAACAACTTGAAAACTGGTCTTCCAGAACTGCTGCATGATATGTGAGTGCACAAACTCATGTCCCATCTCTGGCTGCCACCCACCTGTCAATCAATGAATGAAATAAAGCAAAGAATGGGCAACTAGTTTACACATGCTGTCTCTTAAACTCCTTCATTCACTATTTCCACAGTCTCCTGCCGTACCCCTGATAAGATTTCCAGGTGTGGAAAATAAATAAAAATGGGACACTAATTTGTGGCTATTTACATAACTATTAATTCTAATGCATAACTCAGTTTCCCAAAAGACCAACACAAAAATTACTAATAGGAGAAAAAAAGAAAACGATTGGAAGCTAATGTCTGGAAATGCTTCATCGTAATGCAGCTAATTTCAGGAATTCTGAATCTTTCTTGTTTCCCTTTGAACTCTTACATTGTGTGCTAAATGAATTCCAGGTCAAACCAACAAGCAATAATCATGTGGCATGAAAATCAAGCACAAAGATCTTCCTTCCCAGAAATTGTTTCCTGTCCAGGAAGGAATAACCAGACCTAGTATGACAAAAAATATTATGGGAAGACCCTTAATGAGCTTTTCAGGAAGCAGAAGCAAGCATTAGCAGCAGATGGTTTGGTACTAAAATCTCTGTCCCTCCATATGCTTTTGAGTTACAACTGCTAATATGAGATAATGGGAGTTGTAGTACAGCACCTTCTAAAAAGCCACAAGTGCTCCATTTTTTAGATTATAGAGCAACATGACACAAGTTGCCCTTCAGAACATTAAAATGGCAGCTAGATGGTGTTGCTCAGAGCAGGGCAAAGAAATAATAATAAAAGGCAAGACTAAGATGCAAGCAGAAGATTGCTAAGAATGACAGCTGTCCTATAAGCAGACTTCATAGCAAACTTTGGGAATTGCAACAACCAAGATCTTCTATAAATAATAATGCTCTTATGTGTCCACAGAAGAAAGTATCACCCTCCTATATCATTATGATCATAGTCCAATCTATCTTCTATCTTCATATAAAGACAATACTGGTACCCTGATTGTCAGATACCTTTCATTAAGTCTCGAAGAAACAGGGCTTATAATTTAAGCATTATAAAGGATAAGCGGTATCCACAATGATCAAATATCTTTCCCATTTTGCTTATTTAGGTAACTCCATGCATTGATTCTATTACCATGTAAAGATGATACCAGATCAGAACTTGTTACAGTGAGAGAGGGAGCCTGACCAAAAGAACAGATTGTTTATTTTTTTTTCTACATTTGTTCCTTATTTTTTATTCGGTAAAATTCATCATAGGATGTTATAATACATATACAGCATATGCACCTCCACATTTGACTAGGGGGACAAAAGCTGGTAGGTATATTTTAATTATTATTATTTTTTTGCAGCAACCCGGGGCATTTTACTGAAATCAAGATTAGATCTATTAATTTTTCTTTTTTGTACTGTACTCATGGTTTTATTATAACAGAATTTCAATAGTTTACAAGTCTTGCATAAAAGTGTCAGTCACTTTTTAATGGGTAATTTTTTTGATGTTTTGTGAGCATTTCAAGGTAGACCAGGCCAGAAAAAAACAATCATGCATACTAATATTATTTTTATTATAGTAACAGAATAGTGAAAATCTGAATGTGCTTTCCCCTTCCACTCCTTTAACTCCATGAAAACTATGGATAGTCTTCTTTGAGATGCTTTCCCAGATTCTGCTTTTGGACTGGACTTAGATTTCTTTTATCTATCCATTATCTTGGTTATCACTCTTCCATCTATTCCTCAAGGTTATTCCTTCCATCCATTATATCTTCTAATGAAGCAGTAAATCTTGGCATTCAACTGACACTATTTCATCCAACATACATATTGATCTTTGTACTAGAAAATGCCTGGTTTATCACAAATCCTTTCTTGTGATGGAGATTGCAGCAATCATTCTATTGATAATAGGATGTTACAAATTTGGAACAAGACAATCTTATGAAGAAGGCTGGCAAAAATGTCACAGTTCACTCAGCTCTAAATAGCTAAGATCTTCTTTTCACCCAATAAGAATAAGATGACACATTAATTGCAATTGCAACATTCATTCTCATAGAACTTTAGAACAAAACAACACCATAATATCATGACATTGTTTAACCCATTCTACGAAATATCCAACCACAAAACACATAGGAAAGACTCTGCAGCAATTCCTCCACCATCCTCTTCCAGAGATGCCTTTCATTTAGGCTAAATGTAGGAAATATGGGGACTCATAGGCACTGATGTGTTCCTGAACATTTCCCTTGGTAACCACCAGGCTTCTTTTATTGCCTAACTTGTTAAAAAAGATTATTTTAATTTAAAAATGGCATGCTGCAAAGCAAGATGCTTTTAGCATCATAATAATTTGCAGCAATGCTTTTGAATGCTTCAAAGTTCCCATTGGCATAGTAGAAAATGTGCTAGGGAACTGCTTCACTTTCTGGAAAATGGACTTTTGTGATTGGATGTGCTTTCCCCAGCAGCCATTAAATAGACCATTCTTTTACAGCAACCATTTTATGAGTCCTGCAGTATAACCCTTTAACCAGTCTTGAAACCAGCCCTTCTTCATTTAAGCCCTTTGCTTTCCTGTCATCCAGCCACAAGTTCCCTACTCATACTCAATGTCAATCTTCATGCCAGACCTAGCAATAAATTTCTACCCTCCCAGGAACTTAGCCTTGCATTTGATAACTATCAAAACAGCAGCAGCTTCAGAGGCTGAACGTAGTTTAGAGAATTTGCCTTATTGCAGACAAGAAGGTAGATATTTGCAAAAGCTTTGCCTACTGCAGAATATATAGAGAGAATGCTCAGTGCCATGGTTGAAATCTATGGAGTTTTCTTCCTGCTTTTTCAGTCCTTACTTTTCCCAGCCTTGAGATAGGAAGTTACCTACTCAGTGTTAACACGATGGTTTTGTCTGACCATAGGGCCATGGTTTCTACCTCACTTGCTTCAGTTCTTACACCTTGCTTATTGCCAATAGTTACAGCCATCTTCCTTATTCCTTTTCCAGCCCTTTATTTCATAAAAAGCACATTGTCAAAAGAAGCACCAGCCTATCTTTAAGAATTATCTTAGGAATTCTAGGTGAGGTCAGGGCCCAAATCTACAAAAAAAGAGGATGAATCTGGTAACCACATCTGGAAATTCAGCCCAAAGATATAAATCTAGTCCTTCCTATAGTAATTGGAAGCTGGCTTTTATTATTTATGTTAATTACCTCTTTGCTTTTTTTTTTTTAATCAGAGCTGGATTCCATCATCGATGTTTTAGTTTTGTTGCTATGCGCACAAAGAGCTGCACCACAGAATTCTCAGTAGCCGTGTTTGGAAACTGGCAGCATTTGTTAGTGTATGTATTAGGTATTTATACTGCAAATACCCGGAAGAATAAGACCGTATCATATTGGTGGGGTCCATAATGTAATCTCATTTCCCCTTTAACTCAGTAAGACAACAGAGTAGGACATATTATTCTATAGAGAGAAATTTAGAGCAACGTTCCAGTGATAAAAACTTGTTAATGTGAGCCTAAATCAGTGTAGGATTCCAGTCAGGCTCACTTCTCTCTAATGTCTAACTCACCACTCTTAAGGCAATATCCCTCATCAATCTGAAAGTTACATTATAAGTTATATACTATGAATATGAATGGAAGGGCAGAATCATTAATCGCACTAGGTCTGTAGATCTTTGACTTAATTCTACTAGTGGAAGAGGATTTAGTTGTAACTAAACGATAGTTGAAAGATAGAATTGCAATTCATCTCAACTCCTGGTAATTTCTTGTCAATAAGATGAATATGCTACTGCCTTGTAAATCCCAAAGGTGTTTTTTAAAAGGCAGCTGAACTTTCTTGTTCTTCTTTGAAGACATTTTGCTTCTCATCCAAGAAGCTTCTTCAGCTCTGACTGGATGGAGGGGAGCTGAAGAAGCTTCTTGGATGAAGCAAAATGTCTTCAAAGAAAAACAAGAAAGTCCAGTTGCCTCTTGAAAAAAAGCACCTTTGGGACAACCAGGATGTGAATGACTGAGAATCTCCATAGACGTTGCTTTGTAAGGATACCAGACAGAACATCTTAATTTACCCAACAGCCCTGGACTTTACTGGTCATCCCTGCTTCAAATACTAATCCAGTCTGATCCTGTTTAGCCTTTTTTGATATCTGCCAAGGTTGCCATATGTTATTGGCTACTAAATAGATATAGGAAACCTGGCACATGTCAAAATCTTCTACTTGCTCTGCCTATCACCATAGTTCTTCTCTGAATGATTTTCATTCTAAAGGTAAAAGGGGTTTTCTTAGTGTACTAGATATGAAAATATCTCATTCCAAAGCTGTGTAGCTGCAAAAAACAATTTCGATTCCTACAGTGGCTTAAACTGCATTGCGTTTTACAACATTACCTTTTGTTTCATAAAAATAGCTTGATAAATTCAGGCACCCTTCTCACCTTTTGTTTTGTTTTTAAGATTTTCTCCACCAAAAAAAAACAAAAAGAAGAAGAAGCTAGAAAGAATTCAGGAGAAATGCATGTCAAAATGTTCTTTTTTCCCTGTCATTTGTGGGGGTTTTTTAAATCTCCTACATTAAAATTTTAAAAGTCGCATAAAAAGAAGCAAATAACAATGGGGAAAGATTGCATTTGCAAGTAAATGCACCTACACTGAAATGATTATACTTTGAGATCTATAATGCATATATTATAATAGAGAACCTTCATTCTTTGTTTGCAAAATGATACCATAAAGGTTAAAAAAATCATAAGCATTTTGCTGTTTTGAGAATTCACACAATTATTATTATTTTTTTCAATGCACTGTCACTGATTGAATTGCAAACCTAAACAACATCATCTTAGACAAAATGTTCTCAACCTCATCTCCATTCACTGAACGATTCACCAACCTCTGGTGTTGTTGTTGTTATTATTATTATTATTATTATTATTATTATTATTATTATTATTATTATTATTATTATTATTATTA
>JANHFL010003417.1:53607-68606 GCA_032468155.1 Oxyrhabdium leporinum | reverse complement strand
GTCAAAATTGTTTTCATTGAGGCCCGCATCTGGGTTTTATTTGACCTCTGGGCTGGGTGGGCATGGCGTGGGGGGGCATGACTAGCTTGATGTCCATTTTTGGCCATGATGGCCTCCTGCAGCCCTCTGCCAGCAAAAATGGAGCTTCGCATGCAGCCCTCCCGAGCTCCATTTTCACTGGCAGAGGCACCGTGGGCCAGTTCATCGCAGTTTCCAGGGCGGCCCTGCATTCCAGATCTAAGCATCCCATAAGCCGGATATGGCCCGCGGGCCTTGAGTTTGACACCTCTGCATTAGAGCATTGATTTGGACACCCCTTATAAATAAATGATGGTTATTCCATTTCTCCTATGCTTTTCTTGTCTGCGGCAGAAGATCTGATGCTCTAATGAAGTGAAATGATCTGTTCTGGTCCATTGCATTGCAATGATTCTCAGAATATCAATGTTCAGTTTTGATATTTGAGCTTTGACAATATAAAGTTAGCCTTAGTTGATGCTTCCAAAATTATGTGTACCAATGTTAATACACACTGTATCTTTCTAGCTTCAAACTTCCTTATTGCTTCTGGCCAGATCAGTACCTTGACCTTCCTTGGATTTGAATTCATACATATCATAAATTCCAGTGCTGTTTTCTACATGCCTCTCCTCCTCCCCAGTAGCCTTATAATCCAGTGGACAAATTATTTACCAGTATCAGGTTGACAATGTCCAAATTATAAATAAATGTCCATTTTGTTCTTCTTGAAGAATACTGAAATAAATTGTCATTTTCTTCTGTTTTATTTCATTTTCTTCTGTTTCATTTCATTTTCTTCTATTTTCTCTGGCCTTTCATCTATGAGCTATCTGACATAGATGACCCTTCTTGGAGCATATGGTCCCAAGAGTGCCACTCATATGTTTGCAATCCTTTCACACAGGTGTAGAACCTACAGTTGGTGGTAGGCAAGGCCAGTGAGTAAATTGGGTTTCATGCTACACCTTTTATGTTTGAGAGCACATCCCTCCTCCCATGAATATTCTTAGTTCCATTCAGAAGAAGTTTGGGAAACTCAGTTTCCATTAAGGCCACATACTCAAGAAAGAATTATAAATCAGACACAGCTTTGAATTTTGACTGTCCCATCTTACCCCACCAAGTTTTTATAGTGTTTTAAAAGCCAATTGGTGGCAGCGGGGTGGTGGTGGTGTCAATTGGTTTATAAATCATCAAAATTCAGTATAATAAATTCTCAGTGGCATATAGTACTAGGGTCCATAACAATTAGGTGATCTATCCTACCTTTGGATAATTCTAGGCAACAAATATTGGATTGCATCCAAAAATGTTGAATGAATGAAAGGATTCTTTTAATTTCCAGATTTCAATTCTCTCTTTACTCATAACGTATGAGGTTACTTGGAGAAGGGGAAAACAGAAATTAAAACTGCTGCATTGTTCCCTTTTCCCACAAACAGAAGAAGAAGCTTGTCCTGGGAAAAGGAGATCTGGATGCAATATTTACTTCTCTTATTTTCCTCAAAGCTCAACAGCCTATAGAAAAACTACTGTACACAATGAAGAAGCTGTTCTGAGAATCATATGCTGTAGGGAATCATATGCTATAGGGAAAATGAATAATGGTGAGATCATTTCCATGTCTCATTCCCAAATGTGGAGCCTCCACTATGTCTGTATGCCTTCCAAGAACAGAAGGACCTCTTGAGTTCCTGAAATGAATTTCATTCCGGATCCAACCCAAACCTTGTTGTTCAAAAGTAAGGTACATTTTTCTCTTGCCTTTTCCTCATCTCCTTGCTAACATTCAGTGGATTAATTTCAAGGCAATAAGCAAAACCAAATGTGGCCACCATAAAGAGCTTATGTGCCCAGAAAAATATTCCTGTTGTGAACTTTCACAGCACTGGTATTGCAAAATTCATGTCAGCTCTGTGTGAAACTGGGAAGCCTCTATTTGTAAACAGTCCATGCCCTGCAGTTTTAATCCCCATATTTGTTTCAGGAAATGGATGTGTGTGATGTGTTTGATTTTTCTCTAATTCTTTATTGCTAAATATCAGCACAAGAAACCCAAGAAACAGGAATTCAGCAAATTCTTGAGAGAGCTTATACTTCTGCTGCCTCCCATGTTGCTGGAATCTCAGCATAATCTTTTTGCTTCCACAATTTCAGCCACTACTGGTGCATGAGAAAGTCTCATTTTTCAGAAAGAAATTATGATTATGATTTCAAATATGGATTCAGATGGGAGAAGAAGGTGGGTGGGAAGAACGGGGGAAAGCGAGCCTAACAATATGCATATTTTGATCTGATATTTAAGGTCTGCTATTTTTGTTCCTCTTGAGCTGGTAAGGATTGTAAGACCACAGATCAAGTAAAATGCTCATTTACAGGCAGCCAAACACCATTAAACCTAACCAACAGGTACTGTAAGAATTCCCTCACCTACATAACTTTTGTTGCTGTTTTAATCTCAAATAGAGATTACAACCGGGGTTATAGAACTACAACATACACCCAAGTCACATAAAATAGTTATGTTTGAACAATAAACCTCATTCATACAATGGATTGTGGTGGTATACTCAGCCTCTGGTAAAAGAAAGGCATTTGTAAAAAATATCTATCCCAAAGCAATTAAGGTTGGAATGTTATCATAATTTGAAAGGATTTATACCATTTTTTTCCAGACTTGATGTGTGGACCTCAACTCCCAGAATTCCCCCTGTTAGGGTTCCAGAATTCTGGAAGTTGAACTCCACATATCTTAAAAGTGCCAAGTTTGAAAAACACTGAAGTATACAATCCAATTCTATTATTCTCCTTTTATTCTGAGTGAGTGGAATGTGTAAACTTCTGGTTGTATTAGAAAGCGAATGGATGAATCTGTGACTTTTCACATATGACCAATCTTACTTTGTCAGTTGGTCTTATATGTTATACCAATCCATAAAGGTTGAGAGCAGTTTACATGTCATCTTAAGAGAAAGATCTTTTAGAAGTATAATATAAGTCTTAACTTTGGCATTTGAGGAACATATGCTGAACAAAATCCTATAATGGGACTTGCTACCCAAGGAAAGTCTACTTCTGGACCACTCTTTAAAAGCCATGTTTTAATGCTTAACAGGATGGCAACTTGTTTGATCTTGGTACATAATGCTATTCCAAAGGAAGGGGGGGGCTCCAACTGTGATTTCCATTATATATATTTTTTCACATTACTTGCTACAGAACTGCAGCAAAATATAAGGAAAATGTACTTATATCCAAACACATCTTCCCTGAATACAAAAAAGCCTAATGCATTTTTTCAATTGCGTTTTTAAGGTTATTTTATCAAATGTATGCAAATTACAATTCGTTTGTTGTCGTTTTTAGTTGAGAATTACGTTTCAAAATTTTCCAGAATTTGGGATCTGAAGAATCATTTTATTCCAAACTGCTTAGCTATTCAGGAAGACCAAATTAAGTCAGTTTGTTTAGAAACATGGAGCAAATAAAACTCAAGAACGTAGAGGATTAATTAGCAGAGTTTCTGAAGGTTCCTTCATTAAACACAGGCATGTGCAATGTCCCTCTACTAGACTAAGACTTGAGTAGTAGGCTTAGACTAGACTAAGGAGGAATTTCCTAACAGTGATAACAATTAGCTAGTAGAACAACTTACCATCAGACATTGTGGGTGCTCCATCACTGGAAGCTTTCAAGAGCCTGGGCAGCCACTTGTCTGAAATGACATTGTGTCTCTTGATTGTACAGGGGTTTGGACTAGAAGACCTCCATGGTCCCTTCCAACTCTATTATTCTAAATTCTGATTTTGATTAGACCGCATAGTTTGATTATCCCTCATTTTATTCTGGCCATTTATATCTTAAAGTATTCAAGGAACAGAATATTATTCACTCAATAAATTAGTAACTACATAGCACACTTGAACTTTGGTAACAGGATATTATTCTTTTCCCAACAGCTTATGTTTGAATGGGAATAGAAACTCTTTATATATGAAACTAGGAGGAAAAGTAGATTTTATGATTATCTAATCAAAAATATGATTTGGATTATTTGCATAAACTGATGTCCAGAATATCAATGGAAAATGAGATATATATTAGATCATTTTCTGAAACCACAGTAGCATATATTCAGAACTACACCACATCCACCTAAAATATTCAAGACACAGAGCTTTCACTATCTTTTTATTCCTATTCTCAGATTTTTTTTAAAAAAATGAAAGTTAGAATATAAATTCATCAGAAAAATGTTGGTGGAGACTCTCAGTCATCCAGGTCATAGTTATCTCAAAGGTGCTTCTTCAAAAGGCAACTGGTCTGTGTCCCCCCACCCCTTTGAGGAATAACAAGATGTTTTGCTTCTCATCCAAGAAGCTTCATCCATTCTGCCAGATAAAGCCAGATAAAGCACCTTTGAGCCATCAGAAAAAAACAACAACAATTTTCCATCTTTTGTTATTGTGCTTAAGATTTTGGATTTTTTTTTCTTTGTTTTATTTTGAGATCTGAATGGTTTTATTTTAGTCAAATGAATTTGTCCATCCTTTTAAGGTTGCCTGCAATTACATAAATCTTCATCGGGTTTGTTTTACCTTGATGCCCTCAAAATGCACTGTAAAAGGCATATTGTCAATTCCCGATCTATCCTAAAAAAACAAAAGAGGGAGAGACAGCTATTCTGACCAAAAAGTATACAGCAATTGTTAAAAAGGGGGGAATGCGATCAAATTCCTTCCAATATGTTGAACTACTGTACTTTGGAACTTTTCCCAAAGATGATTTTTCCAAAAGGCAACTGGACTTTCTTGTTTGCTTGTTTTTCCTTTGAAAATGTTTCACTTCTCATCCAAGAAGCTTCAAGAGGTAGAACTGAAGAAGCTTTTTTGATAAGAAGTGAAACATTTTCGAAGAAAAACCAAGAACACCCAGTTGCCTTTTGGATAAGCATCTTTGAGAGAACTATGGCCTGGATGATTGAAAATCCCCATAGATATTTTGAAGCTCTTTTATTAAGGTCTTCCAAATTGAAAATCATGCATTTTTTTCCTCAATTTGACTGCTATTGCTTTTAAGTATCATGGGGAAAGGAAAGATCAAAGGAGTCTTTCACAGCTTGGTGTTTAAGCTAATTATTGACTTCAAACCCCAGAATTCTTAACCATTATATTGGCTTGGAATTCTGGGAACTATATTTGCTAGCCATTGTCAGGACAACAGAAGACTTATCTAGGAAAAGGTGTAAGATTGCCCCCAAATCCACCCGTTGTTGTGATCCACTTGGAATCACAACAAGTTCCTTCAAGAGCCAGATTTATTGATTGATTACTGACTGATTGATTTAATTTTATTTTTTGATGCTGCTCGATTCCAACCAAACTGAGCAACAGAACGTGCTGAAATGTTTGCACATTATTTTCTTCCTGCCACTTTATACCTGTTTCAAGAATAGGAATGCCTCAAGAGAACAAAGAGATTCCTCTTCCCCCACTCCCACCCCCATTCTTGCATCATCTTCTCGCACTTTTTCCCTCCCTATTGAATGTATTAATGGCATTCTTGCTGTGTTTATTTATAAAGAAAATTTATTCCTTTCCAGGATGACATTTATGCTGATTATCTTCACAGTCTTTTCACTGCCTCTGCCTTTTATAGTGGTTGTATTTCTTTAAGGCCATTGTTGTTCATCCCATTTTAGAAGCGGTGGAATATGTTATTGGAATGACCATCCAATCAAATGATATGTGCTGTATATTTCTTGAAAGAGAACAGGAGAACGTAAAGGCGTAAAAGGTTTCCAATCAATGCTTCACTTTTATAGGCAATGTAGATTTATGTTTGGGTGATTTGTCGTTTCTATGGTATTGTATGATTTTGAGGCACATCCTGCCCTTGGCTTAATTCTCAGTTGGAGAGGTAATCTAAGCGAACACTCAAGCAGCACACACTGGCAGAAGAGAGAGGAAATAGATTCAATGCCTGGGACAAACAGGGTTTCTTTTCATTTAATGAACTAGCCACAGAGGGTAGATTCATATATGAATATAATTATAGCACCTGGACTTGCACACCAGGCTAAGCAAAAGGCAAACAGTGCTATGATTTAGTGTTACTTAAAAACCCACTGCATGATTTTAAGATAACTTCACTTCCATACTTACAGAAGGGAGCATAGTTCAGCAGCTGAACATAAACCAGATCTTGCAACATTGCTGTTCAAAGCTGGGACTTTTGCTTGAAGGCACTGCTCAGAGTAGATAGAACTGATGGAGATTCGAGATACACAACTTAATCCCCAAGACTAAATCTTTTTTTTCTGAAACCCTCAGAACGGTCTTAGCAACTTCAAACTACCTACTGCGACCAACTTGTCAAATTGAATGTTAGAGAAAGGGACTCTGTTAAATAGTGGACAAAAAGTAGGGTTAGCTATCACTGTTCTTTAATTTTAAAAAGTAAATCCAGCGAGAACAATTTCAAAATGGAATAATAGTGGAGATTGTCTTGGCCTATCCACCCTTTTGTGAAGTGCAATGCCTAGCACACCAATTGCACATCCCTGATTTAAACAGATAAATATTCTGAACCTTCCAATGATCTAATTTGTTACATTTTCATTCCACATGCAAAGGAACTGTTCCCCCATGGGGCAACTGCAGATTCAAGTGGCTAGTATTAATAACATGAAACTTTCTAGAACAGTTTGTCAGAGTGTGCACAGTGTGACTATGTATGACAACCCAGGAGCAATAACATCAAACAGAGCCTTGTAATAATAAATAGTGGTTTATCTCTACAAAAGAATATACATACATATACTAGGCAAAGGTCAATCAATCAGTCAGCTACAGCAGGGAAGCACAGAGAGAGAGAGAGAGAGATACGCCTCAACAGGGCCTCTCTTATAATACAGGCTCTTAAAGTGGTAACAGTCAAATAACCGGCTGACTCATTCCTACCATTGCATCATCATTACAGCATTACAGCATCATGGCAGCTGGTCAGCTCTTAAAGCATTTCCCTGACACAGTTTTAGAAAAGTAGAAAGTTATAGCTATTACTAGTTTGGAGAATTTATCTATGAACCAATAGCTCCTACAAAGAAGAGCCATACCTTGCTGTTAGAACAAGTTAGGACAAGTATTAGAACAACCAGTCATCACAGTTGGTTGGTTGGAATCTGGAAACAATTTAACACTCTTCCCAGCCTGCTTCTTGAGTTAAATAATTCACTCTATCTTGTGAGCTAATGATCCCCAGGTGACAAACAAAATTAAAAAAAAAGTTAACAGAGAACCAGAAAGATACAAATTGTGTGCTTGGAAGACAACAGAATAAGAATGACAAGGAGAAGGAGCATTACAAGTTTTTATCTTCCCCTCCAGTGTTGTTTTCAGTCTCTTGATCATCCTTATTGCCATGTCTGAACTTTTTAATGTTCTGCTTGGAATGAAACCTGTTCAGTTTTGGATGATAGATTGTTAGGATTTGATCAGATAGGGTTATTCTTACATGTTATGTTTCTACATATACCAACATTTAAGAAAAATAACAATTACAGTTCTCTGTGTGGGTCCCTCTCTCTGTGTGTTTGTGTCTCTGTTTGTGTGTCTGTGTTGTGTGTGTGTCTATGTGTCAGGAACTGAAATCTGGCAAACATACTAAAGTCTACTTTATCTATTTCAATAAAGCCTCTCCCCCCCCCCCCAGTGTAATGTTGTCTTTTATAAAAAGCATTTTGATGTTAAATGATCTCCTTTGATGTTCACATTTTGCAGAACAAGTTCATTTTCTTGTCTAAATTATTCAATATCCTACTTTTTCTTCTACATTCAGGTCACCAGCGTGGGGATTGCAGGTAGAGATGGGGTGCTGCTGTGCACTTATTCTCAAATCCCTGGATGTTTAAAACTCATCATATATATCTATAATTGTGTTTGTAATTCAGATAAACTTTGAAATTCAATCCCACAGGTTATTTTTCAACAGGAAAATCCCAAAATGGCTTTTATAAGGTTAAAATATGGAATTCTTTTTTGTACATTTTAATTTTGTTTGCCAGTCTTACACTTTCATCTTTGTGCATCACAATTAACACTGAAGTGAAGGGAAATGGCAGAGGAAAAAAAACACAAGTTTAGAGTAGATGGCACAATTATTACATCTGTGGGTCTTGTCAGGATGAGAAGAACCATTCAAACTAGTGCCATTTATTGCAAAGCGGAAGGGGCTGATGATTGATTGTAAAAAAACCCCAAAAGCTATTGTGTTTTCTATTTTTATCTTACTAATCACTAAAACTAAGAACTGATTTTTGTTTCTTAAAATTTTGAGAGCACAAAATTGGATGATGTTTCAGAATGTTTTCAAGGAAAAGACATGTCTAGCAAACTCTCAAAAGCAACTCCCCTCCACTCCGTAATTGAAATTGTAGCACCACTACTTAAAAAATGACAACAATCATCACCAATTCACATCTTCTCCGACCACATACTCTTGGAATTTAATGCAAACATAGAAACTCAGGAAAGCTATAAACTGGTCAAGAGATGTTTGCTTAATGAAAGACAGACATTCCCATACATTCCTTGGACACCTAAGAAAATTGGAACAATAGCATCACTTTCTACCCTTGAGAAAATTTTATTTTTTGCGGGGGGGGGGGGAATAAAAATCTAATATAAGTTTTCATCTGTCAAAATGAGTGATAATTGATAGGAAACAATGCAGGATAATTTCTGTGCCTGGCACTACTTTGGACTTAAAGGTATTGTAAACTGCCCGGAGTCATTTAGGTGAAATGGGAAGTGTAGAAAACAAACAAACAAACAGACAAACAAACAAATATTGCAAGGAAATTTCTCTTTCAAAGGCACACCTAGCTCCATTGATTTTAAAGCATGGTATGATACCTTTGCTATATTTGGCACCCTCCTATTTATTCCAACGAATAGAACTTTAGATTTTTTGCTCCAAAGTCAAACTGAATTTAAGTTGGCCAACTTTTCCCTGGAAGGGCTGATGGGCTGAAGAACCAACCCAAATAAAAGATAATCTTTAAACAATGCCTTGCCACCAGTTGAGACCGAAATAGCAACAATATGCAAAAGAAAGGTGCAATATTAGTTAAAATGGGGAGAGCTGTAGTAAGTTGCTTATCATGATGAAATGTGTTACTATTTTTAAAGAAGTGATGAATTTTGTGGCTGGACCTTGGCAAAGTGTTCCCCAGTGTTTAGATGCACATACTAGTTGTGGTGGAAAAAAGAAAAAGACAAAAATATCTAAAACTTTGTTCCACATGCATCTGTTAATGGCACAGGTGCCTGCACTAAATATAAAATGTTTTCAACTACAGGGGAAGAAAAAAAACACAAGTGATTGTTATTATTTGATCATAAGAAAAATCCATCAAACCTATGTTTTCTTTTCCCCCCTCTTTCCTTTAGTCTTGGACAAATGAAGCAATTTTGCCAGCATGGAGTGAATTTTGATTTTATATATTCACTTCCCCACAAACACCTCTTAAATATTTTTGAACATGAATGCATCTCTTCTACAGCATCCTCAATAAACTTGTGTATACATGTTGCAAAGATGCTTAGGTAAACTGAAGAGCTTTCCTTAGTTTAAACAAAGATCTATCAACCAAATGCTTTATTTCCATCTACTGTGCCATACTGGCCCCTAGAGGTGGATTATCAAAGTGTCATTGCTAAAAAGCCAAGTAGTTTTCTAGTGTTAAAATTAACCACTTTGGATGTTTTCAAAATAGTATACAAATATTTATTTAATGTGACTTCAAATCTGGTAGATTCCCATTATTATAGGATGTCATTTCTCTCTTCAACATAAACACTGACTGAATATTGGTTTAGCCAATACAGATCAGAGTCTCTGCATGTGTGTAATCCTTTCTCCAATTTTCTAGATTAGGAATAGAGAATTTGTAATTCTACAACAGCTGGAGGGACAAAATTTCCACCTGTTCTAGCCAGCATGTCCAAGTGTTAAAGATGCTGAGATTGCAACTCAGCAACATATGGATGATTAAGTTTCTTCATCTATGGTTTAGACCAGGAATATCAAACTGGCGGCCGATGGGCCAGATGCATCAAACACAGGCCATGCCCACCCTGGCTCCAGAAAGGCAAAAAATAAATAAAGCACAATACGTCACATGATGTGATCGAGTTTGACACCCATGGTTTAGACAATAAAGGTCCCTTTTCCCTGTAAGATTTGGTACAAACCATCAACTACGGTAGGTAAACTGGCTGAAAAGATGGCAGAAGAATACAACAGATGGCTGTTCAGTTACACAAATGTTTTAGTACCTGCTCTCTGGATCTTGAATTTGTCTCCAATACCAGCAACATTTCCTAAGCAGAATTCTATTCAGAATGTTCTTGCTGGCAAACATGGAAACAACTCTGTCTCCCAGCCCTCTACTAACTTCCCAAAATATTCCATATGATCTCAAGATTGTACAGCACACTTCCACAAGGTGAGTAGAATCAGTAGAAATCAGTAGAAATCAGTATCTCCACCATTCTGCTTCCAGTTATAATTCATCCATGAATAAGATATCATCTGTGAACAGAAAAAGCTCTTCCAAAGTTCCATTCCATGAGTAATTCTACAGTTAGGGTCAATTGTCTCTCAAGTGCAGAATATTTGGTCCCATCCTCACCAATACAGAAAAAGGTTCAAACCAAAAGTAAGTAGAAAATTCTCCTTCTATTTCTCCCAGGAGTATTCAGTACTATTATTTTCTCAGATTATATAATCTCAGCTGTATAATATATATAATATAATTCATGTCAATTATATGCTACCATTCTTTTGAACTAATGCAGATACATCATCACACAAATTTCAGGAGATCCAATACCTTTATTTAAAATATAGTTTTTATTGGAAAAAAAAAATCAAGATTAAAACAATAGAAATGGTAAAAGCAGAAATAAAATAAGGAAGAGTAGTGAATAAGTAAGAAAGAAAACAGAAATAGAAAAGGCTGCGGATCTTTTTGACACAGGTTTTAAATGCATTACTATTTTACCCTTTCTCTCTCCAAGGTTACATCATAATTTCCTTCTTCCATAAATTACCCTTTTATAACCATCAAACTCATAAATCATCAGATCATTTTTTTGCTGCAAAACCTCCTTAAAGGATTTCCAGACACTAATAAATGTAGTAGTTGATCTTTCTCTATGCAAACAAGTTAATTTTGCCATCTCTGCTAGTTGAATCATTTTTTACCAAGCATTTCTCCATTGTGGTTATTTCATAGTCTTTCTATTTTTGTGTGCATAGTAGTCACTAGCGGGGAAGGTTGCAAATGGTGATCATGTGATCAAAGGATGCTGCAACTGTCATAAGTACAAGCCAGTTGCAATGTATCTAGATTAAGATCATGTGAGTGTAGGGATGCTGGGACATACAGAAATTAGAGAACCAGTAATAAACCAGTTGCTGAATGAGTGGTTGTGAGCTGTACAGGTCTACAGCTTATTCCCCTAGCGCATCAGGAAAGATCGTTTCCTAACTGATAGTCCTGTGTGAAGTGTACTAAATTTGCTCAGTTGAAAGAAATGTGTTTCAATTTACTAAAGTGAAAACTTCATCCTATTCACATAAATGCATATTCTGAGTAGCCTCCAACCACTCATTCCCTGGGCAGCTTCAAGGTTGGCTACTTTCATGAATGCCCATAGAATACAATGGAGTTATTGAACCTGGATGAACTTTTCACTCCCTAAGTGCTCACCAAATCACTTCTGTGTAGCACTTAGGGAAATGTTAGGGATATCTCACTGGCTACAACTTTCAGGAGTATTAATTATCAAATCAAAAGGTCAACCGTGCTAGAATGGATAAGGATACTTCAAATTTATGTTGGAAATTTGGGCAATATGAAGTTTCATTTTATCATGCCTGGTGGACTTATTAAAAAAAAGCCAGAATATTTGAGGTTCACATACATAGAAGAATTTTAAGACTAAGATTCAACTGAAACCAGATTTTTTCTTATTTGGGCTTGATGGATAGGCAACTAGAAAAGAGCCACGAAAGACTATTTTTATATATAATCACTGCTGGGACTACTATGCAGACAAAAATGGACTATGAAATAACCACAATGGAAAAGCTAGCAGGGAAATCCAGGGAATCCAGCAGCAAAAGTTGAAAATCACTCTTGTTTTTCCCACTCCTGCCAGTTGTGCACCCTTCTGCCTCCAGTGGTAGCCTGGATCTGCTATTGCCAGACTGCAGAAGCTGTTGCTTATGCTCTGGAGCACCAACTCTGCACCAGCCATGCTTGTCCTATGTCACAGCAGTCATTTACCTCCCCTCTGGCCTCCTTGTGATTTCCTGCTGGCTTCCCCATTAACTTTGCTTATTGAAAATCCCCAGGAAATTGTGAGGAGGTCTTCACTTAATGATCTGTAATCCACACTTAATGATGGCAATGGGGACTGCCAGTACTGCCATTACTAAGTGATGTGGTCATGTGATGTTGTGCTTTATGACTGCATCACTTAATGACAGAAATTCCAATCCCAAGTACCATCATTAACCAAGGACTACCTGTAGTCTGGTTTAACTATCTAACATCTGGCCAGTCTTTCAAACTCTACCAATCAAAGAATATATCTTTAAGTTTTTTACACATTCTCATCTGTTTGCACTTTTAAATACAAAGCAGGGGAGTGGTAGTTGAAATAAATGATACAATGCAGCTTCCAAAATTTACTAAGATTTATTTCCATGCAAACATTAGGACAGCAAGTTGCTCTTGACTGCACACATGATAGAAATTAGCCATTAATCTAGAGACTGCCCCACTGAAACACTTTAGCTTAATATACTAAAACAACTGCTAGGAAGAATAATATGCCTACAAATTTGACAAAGCAGAAAGATTACTATTGCAACAAACCAGCCAAAAGAAACATTACTCATTTTACAACTCACAGACTCCTTTTTAAGCCACACTTGGAGCTGTTCAGGACTGAACCTGATTTTAATTGCTTGGCTGAACTTTTGTTGATACATTTTCTGGTAACCTAGTGAACTTTAGAGACCCAGAAAGTCAGGCAGATATACACAGAAATTTGTTAAACCAATCAAAGTTTCACATTTCCAAGCATTGGATACAAGAGTTGGTTTCCAAGGGTACATTTTCTGGCTTGTACTTAAAAGAAAACCAAACTGGTAGCAGCATTTAATATAGTGATCCAAATATAATTGAGTGACAGTAAAATTTGTACAATGGCTCAGTTAAAGACTCTGAGCTTGTCATCTGGAAAACTGACAGCTTGGGTTTCCACACCCAAGTGCCATGCAACGGAATGAACTCCCATTACTTGCCCCAGTTCCTGTCCACGTAGCAGTTCTAAAGCATGAAAATGAAAGTAGATAAATAGGTACCACTTCAATGGAAAGATAACCATGTTCTGTATGCTTTGGTGTATAGTCCTGCTGGACACATGAGCAGGAAATGTCTTTGGACAATGCTGGCTCTCTCGGTTAAGAAACAGAGATGAGCACTGCCCCCTAGAATCAGATACGACTGGAACCTTACCTTAAAATTTGTAAAGTAGGCCTCTTAGATGCACACATAAATCCAATATGCTATAAGCACAGCTCCCTTATCACAAGAGCCAGATTTAAGAAGCCAGAAAGCAAATGTTAACTTCTTACCCATCCTGAAAATGATTGTCAATATTAGCCTGTTTACCTTCATACCAAATGCATTTTCAGTTTTGAAGCAAGAGTGTCAGGAATGCTACATTTCCAGGCGCTATCACCAAATCTATAGCAGTCAGTTTACAGCAGTGTCCTATGCAGCCTGGAATCTAAGATGTGATTGCACCCAAAGTATAGGTGCTTGAACTAGGCTGTAAGACTTGTTAAATACTTTTGATTTCCATTTACCTAGAATGTCGTAGATGAAGAGTACTCTTCTACTAAGTTTCTCCATATTGGAAAACTACTAATTTCCAGCTTAGGTTGCACTCAGTACACTCTTGTTCATTCCCTATGTCCAGATCATAACAAGCACAAGCATTGTTCAAGTCAGCTGGCAAAAATAAAGTAGCTTGAGGTTTATTCATTAAACATCAGTAAACAATGCTACGACACAGAGACTTCCAAAGGGAGTGTTGGAAGACTTTTAGGGATCCCCCCCCCACTTGAAGTTAGGAATACACTTGGAGAATCTAATCTCCTTTTAATTTCTTGAAAATGCACTCCAACATAAAATTGGTTGGGTGTGGAATTAACAGAAACTACTCAAAGAAATTAATTATGTTCAGGTTCTTTTTAAGCACCATGAAATCAGGCTTATAAGAAAAAGTTTTAGCTCAGGAAAAAAAAAGATATTAAAAAACTAATAATATAGAATAAATAGGTGCAGGGAAAATCCCTCATGCTCCTACTTAGTGCATTTAAAATTATTATTTTAGAACACTCCCGTGACTTGCTACTGACAAGCAAAACATCAACTGGAACTTCCTGAAGATAGAACTAATCAGTGCTTTCACAAAGCTTTTGAAGTAGGAACAGTTAGGAACCAAACAATGTCATTTACTGCTCCCATGAAAACATTGATAAGAGAATAAGGACAGACTGTAACCTGAGCATTTAGGGAAATGTGCATGCAAGTGTTGGACAGCAGATAGTTTTATACACTGGAAAAAAATATGTGGAAAGAAAAATACAAAAATTAGGATCATCATTTTTATAATAAAGGTTATTGGGGTCGTAGGAAAGTTGGAATTACCTGAGCCTCTCTACAGCTAAAAACCTGTAGTGAGGTAGCCTCCATTAGGGAAGACAAAAAAAAATAAATCAGACTTCTACTTCAGTGGCCAAGAGCAGAATCAGAAAAATAAAACTTGCTGAATCTGTCTGTCTGTCTGTCTGTCTGTCTGTCTGTCTGTCTGTCTGTCTGTCTGTCTGTC
>JANHFL010003417.1:42198-53507 GCA_032468155.1 Oxyrhabdium leporinum | reverse complement strand
TGTCTGTCTGTCTGTCTGTCTGTCTGTCTGTCTGTCTATCTATCTATCTATCTATCTATCTATCTATCTATCTATCTGATCTATCCTCTGTTTCCATCATACTTTGGGTGATGTTCAGTATGAGACAATCAAACAGAATAATACCAAACCATAGAAAAACAAATGTTAAGAACAAAACTACCCACACTATAAAATCAAACATCCCACAGTTGTTGGCTTTCCCCCCACAAAACCAATGGTACAATATTAGTAATATAAACTTGCTTGCTTTTTTAATTTTTTTTTTATTTTTAACTACTTCGGGTTCTGTAACATCTGGAGATTTTTCAAGTAAATTGCAAACATCATGACTATGACTCTTGTCTCTTCTGCCAATCCTTCTGTCTAGTGTTTCTTAGTGAAGGTAAAATTCTGTGCTAATAGGGTAGGACTTCTCAGCACAAGGTCAGGCTTTGGGTGTCAACGTTGATTTACTCTTTTCTATTTATTTCTCAATATCTCTTGTAAAAATGCAGCTGCAGAATGCTATGGGGCTGAAGCCAATCAGGCTGCCCATCAGTCTAAATCAAACCAGTGCATGAGCAAAGAGGGCAGTAACACTTTGCTCTGAGTGTTAAGATGCTCCAATCACATAGAAGCATGTTGCATTATCCCTCATTTCACTTCACGCCTTTCCAAAACGCATGGAAGCTTCACTGCTCCATTCCCATCTATTTAGTTAGCATCTAAGTCTAGGTGAAGGAAAGAAAGCCTCCTGAAATACCAGTGGAAAGATCATGGTTGATATCATTTTCAATAGTATCTGTTTTGGGGTAGCATCTTTTCTAAAGCTACTGCATCTACCTAGTGTATTAGCAGACATTTGTCTTACTCTATCAGATAGATTAAAGACTCAATCTACCTGGTAATCCAATTACCTTGCATAAGAAAAGCAAATGTATCTTTGGTCAGTACTGCAAAGTTTAAGAAATCCATCACCACAGAAAATGAAATCCAATTAATTGCAGGCCTCTGTGAATATCATTACTTCATTCATTTTTAATGCACGTGTTTACTACCTCTTTTAAGGGAGATTTGAGTGACTTAAAGAGATTTGCTGTATTGTACACAGCTTAATTTCTTCTCACACAAGACATGGATCCAATTAAATTAGGATTGATCTGCAAGGAAAGGTTAATGAAGGATAAATATATGCTACATGAATAAACAATTACAGAGGGGACAGAGTTGGGCAATGAGAAGTGCTAGTAAATGCTGTATGCATTAAAAAAAAAAAAACTATTTAAGAATATTTTTCACATCTAAGCCCATCCAGAGATCCAATTGTGTGTCTGATGTGGCTATATTTCAGGTCATTTTTCAAAATGAGGATGTGACGATAACTATATTAGATGCCCATTTAAGTGCTAGAAATAAGAATATAAAATTGCTTAGCCATTTTTCAGCCCCCAAGATCTCATTTCACAACTCATTTAAATTGAAATATACTTTGATTAAATCAGAAGACCAATTTAAACTCTAGAGGTCCCCTACAGAACTTACAAGTAAGGCTTCCCATTGTAAAATTCTATTCAGTAGATACATCTAAACTTCAGTTACAACATTTAAAAATGTCTTGCATTTGTCTGCCTGTTTTAACTCTCAGGTGAATAAAGAAATAAAATATATACAAACAATGTTCAATCCATTTTATAGCCCACTGAGCAAAGAATATATTTCACATCATCTGAGCTAATTATCATTCTTTACAATTTGGACCAAAAGTCTAAAGATATTTGAGACTGACAATGCATGCCAGTAAAATCTTAAATGTCTTTTATGCATCCTATAGGTGTATTCTCACTTATGACTAACCATAGCATATCACAAATATGCCATGGCAACACATATTTTGTTTCTGGTTGTGTCCCCTTAATGTTGTCTTCATCTTGTGGCAACTCATGAAGGAAACAGAGCTGAGGGTTCCTTGAGTGCTCTAGTGTTAAAAATAGTAGCATTTCCCTTGATTCTGACACTGTCCAAGGGCAATGTCAAGGTGTAGAAAATCTTTTAGGCTTTGTCACCCATTACCTTAAGGGGAAATCAAGTGACTGAAATGACTTGAGACAGAAGCGATAAAAGCAGGATAGCAAGACTATCAAATTTCATGCCATGATAGTTTTATTCTGATTCAAGGAACGGTGGGGTGCACTTCACCTCAGCAATGGGGAAAAGTGGTAAGCCAGTATAAACATGTCACAAAATTTAGAGCAGCCATTAATTGCTAATAAAAAACAAAACAAAATTACAATATGTATCTGCAGGCAGTTTGGATGAACTAATTTAGTCTCAGAGTTCCATATTTCAAAACTGATCTGTTCTTTTTGGTTTCTGTATTTTCCATTTCTATCCTAAAGGTAGATTTGGACTGAAGAGCTATTTACCTCAGATCTTCATATTCCCTGCCTAAAAATATCAGTATAGTCATGGGAATTAATCTACTTTATTTTCAAAGAGAGAAAGAGGCATACTCCTAATAAGAGGAAAAGTGCATCCTTTCTGCAACTGTTATTGTCTTTTTGAATATTCTTCATGCAAGCAAGATGTTCTTTTTTTATCCCCATTTGGAGGATAAAAAAGCCTGCTTTTCTCTAATAATTCCCTTTGCTTTGATAACCGAGCATGATTATCTCTTGGGTTCGTGAGCTGCTTTTCAGACGTGTGACCTATTTAACCATTTCACATCATCCTTGTTGCAATTTCACTCTAAACTGAATTGAATTGCTCCTGCAATGTATAATAATAATTTTTAAAAAGGTTTCTCCCTGTCAGGAGACTTTGAGCATATTTTGTTGCCCCAGTCCTGTTCTTTGTTTGGCTGAGGCCAGTGACCCTGCGTGGAATGTACCACAAACAAGAAACTGAGGTGGTAAACATTGGGAAATCCTACCAGGAGCTGGAAATGGCTGGATTAAAAGGCAGCGTTGAAGTACCAATCATGGCAGCACAAGAACAGGCACTAAGCACCAGCTCCCTAGAAGCTACCACGCTAGTTAGCACCCCGAGTGCAGACTATGCAGAGCGGCTTCAGAGACAGTCCAACACAAAATGGCATAGTGTACGATGCAGGCAGAAACCACATATACTGGACAGCACAACCAAGAAAGTGGTATTTTGTGCAGGAACATCTATACGGAATATGGGTAGACCATCCTAAGTCTAGATGGGAGATCTCACAGAAGCTTGTGGAAAATAAGAGGGCTAAGATCCTGGGAGATTTTGAAATCCAAACAGATAGGCAGGTACTAGCCAATCAAGCAGACATTGTATAATAAACAAAGATCAGAAGACAGCAGCGGTGATAGATGTAGTGGTGTCAAGTGATAGCAACATCAGGAAAAAGGAGTGTGAGAAGCTGGAGAAGTATCAAGGCCTTCAGGAGGAACTGGAAGGGATTTAGAAAGTAAAGGTCTAAGTTCTCCTTGTAGTGGTAAGAACAAAGCTGAAGCATCTAAATTCTCATATATGCAGGTGTAATAACTGTTTTAAAAAATTTAAAAAAATATATTTTTTTAATATTTCCCTAGCATTTCCTAAAGAAGGTTTTCTCCAGCTTCTATGCTTGACATGTAGAATGCCCCTACTTCGAAATCCATTTTCTTTTCTTTTCTTAGGCTATGTATAGGTAATCCTCACCTTATGACCACAATTGAGCCCAAAATTTATGTTGTTAAGTGAGAAATTTGTTAAGTGAGTTTTGACCCATTTTCTTGCCCCATTTGTTATGTGTGTCACTGAAATTCTTAAATTAATCACAGGGTTGTTGAATGAATCTGGCTTCAGATTCACTTTGGCATTTTTGTACATCTATTGAGACCTTTCCAAGGCCTGGAATAAGCAGATAGTATTGTTTAATAGTATTAAAGGTATTGTCACAGGAGGTAAGCTTTCTCAAGTAAAACTGTCTTTTTCAATTGACTGATGTGGTTTTTTTTAAATGTTGATATTATTCAAGTGGTGCTCCAGTTGTTTTAGGATTGCATCCAAGGTGCCTATCACTCTTGCATTGCTTTTGAGACAGGTGTTCTACTTCTATTTAAAGGTCTTTGTATTTTGTGATTTTCTCTGGTTCTTTCTCTACTATTCTGCTGTCTCCAGGTATTATGATGTTGGGTATTCAGACTTTTGTTGTCTTTCTTATCAACAATGATTAAGTCTGGGGTGTGATGCAGCAGGTGCTTGTCTGTTTGAAATGTAAAGTCCCAGAGTGCTTATTTTTTTTTGTTACTTTCTCTGTTTTATGGTTCCGCCAGTTTTTGCTTGCAGATAAATAGCATTTCTTGCAGATATTCCGTTCTCGCTACTTTGTCATGCCCTTATTTTGTACTCAGTCTGCGCCACCTTCTTGCAAGAGTTAACTATATGTTCCGCTGCTTCTTCCGCTTGTTTGCAAACAGCATTTGTTATCTGTTTGCTGTCTTTTCAATTCTGGCTTTATGTGCATCTGTTTTTAAGCCTTGGTCTTGTGCAGCCAGAAGTAGCCCTTCTGTCTCTTTCTTCAACTTTTCTGCTCTTCTTGATTGCCAGATCTTGTTATCTGCTTTCCCTCTTGTGTGCACTGGCCACATAAGACTTTGCCTTGCCATGTCTCTTTTCTGTTTACTGGGTCTTTCTGGTGGGCCCGTTTAGCTTCTCTAGTACTTGGTATGCCTTCATGGCGTATTAGCTTCAGTATACCTTCTTCACAGTTATTATTATTGCTATTATTATTCCGCCAATGCCTCGTTTCACTGTTTTTCCAGTCATTTTCATTGAAGCTATTTGGGTGCTGGGGTAGAACTTTTCTATCCCAAGCAAGTGGAAAAAATGATAAAACTGTGCAGTACTAGGTGTATTTTAAAAAGCCCAGTGGGAAAGTAAGCATTTCAGAGAAATAAAAATAGTCATTTCACACAATATTTCTGTTCAGGGATGAACTGGGAATAGGCCACGTGTGAAGGTGAGAAAATGAACCTCTGGAATATTCCTGCCTGTATAGTAGCCACAAGGCAGAGAGTATGCAGCACAAAATAAAACATACCATGCAGACAAGACTGTGATGCTCGCTTGATCTAAAGAACGAGACTTTGTTTTGCAAAATAAAGTAGCATCATAGGATGTAAATCTGGACCAGGTCCTAATATTAAGAAAGGGAATGCCAGATTGTCTTCTGTACTGCAACTGTCATCTCAGTAAAGCACCTGAAAGTACCTGAAACTCGCAATGTGCATTCCAAACAAACCCCACTGAAATTCATACAAATTTGTATTCAGTTGGATCAGTTAAGAGAGTTGTGACCCCAAATACAGATCCTCCTCAATGAATGTGATCCAACTGGAGATCTGATGGGAGGGAAGATACACTCTCAAGGTAGATCTGAGAAGCATGGCCATTTTGTGTAGTTGGGAATGATTGAAGCAGATCTGATACATATCACTAAAAACTTAGATCAAGAATAACTGTAAGATGCAGAGCCAAAGTCTTCCCCTAGCCTTACATTAACCTCTGTTTTTGTAGTTCCTCCTTTAAGCATACACTTCTTTAATTCGAAATACACACACACACACACACACACACACACACACACATGCAAGAGTCTGGATTAATATGGTTCTCTTATAAATCCTGATATCAGCATTGAAAAATAGTCTAGCAATTCAAGAATAGCAGACCAGAAAATGTTACTCTAGTGGTTCAAATAGCATTAGAAAAAGTTCCAAAACTATCTGTAGATTAGAGTTGTTGTTGTTGTTTCCTCATGTGTTAGAAATTTAAAGCATTTATTGCCATGAATAATCTTATCCTAGTTGATAAAATGTCACAGGTAAATTACACATTGTGCTTGTGAATTAACACAGTTTCTATCATTCAGAAACAATTGTTTCTGAAAGGTGAGATAAAGAAGGGAAGGGAAGGGGAGAGAGGGAAGGAAAGGAAAGGGAAGGGAAGGGAAGGGAAGGGAAGGGAAGGGAAGGGAAGGGAAGGAGCGGGAAGGGAAGGAGCAGAGAGTTGAGCTGGTTTGAAGGAGGATTAAATGCCAAGTCATTCAATATTTTTTTCAGCTTGGTGGAGAATTTCAGACTGATACATTCTGAAAGCCAGTTTCCTACCAAGAAATTACATTTCATGACTGTAAGGTATTTTCCTCCAAAACAATGAATAATAATGCCCATTAATAAAAAATAATTAAAGCATCATTCTCTTTTCATTTTTTCCCAATGCCCAACTGAGTACAACTTAATATAAAACACAAACATGAAACAACAAAACTTAATTGAGTCGCTTTCCTCCAGCAAAGATGAAGAATTAATATAGAAGTACTATATCAAAAAAAGGAACTTTTCTTCAGAATTCATCATAGAATAAGGAAGAATGGATTCAGAGGCTTGGTATAGTATTTAGATTTTGTTTTAAAGTATCATTTTCAGAGCTAGCATATGATCCTTATAAACTGGTATTTGATTCTAACATTAGTATTCAAATGCTGGCATTAAAGCAGCCACTCAAATAACAGGTTTATAGTTAGTCCCTTAACACCAAGACAGCTGGAAGTTCAAACAGCTAGAAAGAATGAATTCATGTATTTATTTTGGCAGGTTAGCAAGCGTCCCTTTTTATAGCAAGTAGTCACACAATTTGGGATCAGAGTGAGTCCTTTGCTAGTGAAAGCAAAATTAGAGTTTCTGTTGCTTTAACTAAGCAGCAGTGATAAATAAAATTTGCAACAAAATGTTCCAATCAGTGTATCATTCTGGCTTGCTTTCAGCCATCAGTCATGTCCTCCAGGGTGCTTAATTTCATTTATCTTATTGTTCCTTTTCTACTATTTTCTTACTAGTTGGATCAGCTTCCATGGGGTTACTAGGGGAATTTTATATTTTAAATATATTTTCTGTACTTTGATTCTCCCAAGCTTGATACTAGAAGTGTAAATTACTTCAGAAAAAGAAGGAACCAGAAACCAAAATGAACTAGTTGTTTAAGTGCCATTTGAGGCAAGTTACTGCTTCATGAAATGTCTCATGCAGAATTAGGCTGGTCCCAAATGTTATGTCCACATATTTTATCTGTGTCAAATATTGACCCCCATAAAAAGGAATGTATTATTCCATCAGACATCTTATTCATGTCTGTTCTGGAGAAACACTTCTACAAAAATTTCCTAGAAACTTGGCTGTTAGAAGCCTGACAAACCAAACAATGATAGTTACTACCTCCTCACCCCCCCACCCCATACATACACACACAATTGCAGTGGATGCTAATGACCCAGATATGGATACATAGTTATATCAGAAGAATTGAGGACCACTTTGACCAATGCTCAGGAATTTCAGAACTATATTTCAAACATTTGAAGGATGATAGGTTGTGTATCCTTACACATAATCTAAAAAGATTTGCATTTCATGCACTTTAGTCTCAGAACTAAACAATTCTGCTATGTGACAATATAGACAAGCAGTACTTTTTTTTCAGTCATTGACCAATTAAACTAGAATCAATAAAATGAACAGCATAAAACTATTTCCTAATAACAAGAACTATTAGCAATCATTTCTGTGTGTGCCAATATGATTCAATGTCAATTTGCCAGTTTTCCTCCTCTATGTTAATTGTAGTTTATCTATTATTATTCTTGTTATTCTCTGTTGACTTTTGACTTCCAAGCAATCATATTCAGGGAAGGGAACTAACAATTTATTTTGACCTCACTACAGGAAATGAAAATTTTGGGGTGTTGTCAAAATATTTTTATTTGCAAAGAAGTCTCTCTCTCTCTCTCTCTCTCTCTCTCTCTCTCTCTCTCTCTCTCTCTCATATCCATCCAGTTTACAACTACAAATCCATTTAAGGAAAGAGAGACAGAGAGGAGCCTTCTCAAGAAACAAAAATGAAAAAAAAGGAATTAGAAAGAAGTAGGAGGATAAAGGCCAGAAAGAAGAAGAAAAAAGAACTCTGCATCAGATGAAGATGTGTTGAGAATGTGGGACAGTCAATAGAAAACCTGATGGCAAATAGAAATAACAAAAGGGATGATAATGAGAGGAGAACATACATGAGAAGGAGACAACAGGAAGAGGGAAGGAGAACAACAGGAGTTCTAAGAGAAAAGCAGGTGGACAAAACTAAAGGAGTTACTTTTGAACATGAACACTTTAGACTGAATTGTAAAGAGACATTTGAGTGTAACCCTAACCCTTAAAAGGCCAACCTAAAAAAAGTGACTGAGATAGAGTTAGTCACAAGTGTCTTCTTTTACAGGAAGAGAAGGAAAATTCCCAAATGGGTGAAGCCATTGGTAGCATTAAGAAGTCTACAGATATGCTTAACATAGCTATTAGTCCAATTATAAACAAGCTTATTGGGAACTGTCCTGAGAGTTCTCTGTTTCATCTGTTTGTTGTTTGTAAAACAGTTAGGATGTTTTTTAGTAATAAATTAGTTCTGTTCACATCATGGAGTTGACTTGCTTTATTTATTTTTTTGTTCAGTTTCTCAGGGCCAGGTTAGAAAAGAATTATCCTCTGCTCCATATGCTTCTACCCCTGAATGGAGAAGTCCACAGTGCCATCTTCATTTAAAGAAACCAAGAGGATTGCTGAAATCCCACTGGGGTCTTTGGAACAGACCACTCAAGGGGCTCGCACACTAATGTGGAAGGAATACAGAATTAATTTAAAGAGCAGGATAAAACACTCATTAAAGCAAAATAACAACCAACATCAATTTTAATAGATTTTTAAAGTTTTTTTTTTTAAAGACGAAACTTAGATTTCTGCAAAATACTTTGATTTATGTTAGCAAAATCTGTGCATGTTTTCCTGATCATATCTGGTAAGAATTGAAAAAAAATATGAATATTTGCAAGAGTAGCTTTTTTTCCTGTGAAGATTCCATAGTATGCATGGCTAAGCAGGGAATTGCAAGATATACTAGCAGATGTTATTCTGACATTTATTCACTGCATAAAACTGGATTACATGAACAGATTTATATTTAAATATAGATATGGTTGATGTAGATATTAAAATGATAATAATGTGTAGCTCTTTAGCTCGGAATCAGAGTGTAAGATGATAGAAGCACAGTATACCAGATGACCCATGATCCATTGGGCCCTCATTTCAGAGATATTTCCTTATCTAAACAGAAAAACTAAATGACCAAGGATGGGGCAAAAGGCAGTGGGAGCAAGAGTGATTTCTGATTTTCTGGTGGCTTCCCCATTCACTTGGATTGGAAGGGAGTGCTGGAAATCACAATTATATGATCACAGCTGACTCTGTCAATTTGACAGTGATTCACAGCAACAAATTTTCAAAACAACTGTTCTGAAGTTCCCTGAACTTTCAATTCCACAGGAGTTGTGGGTTCCAAATTTTGACACATTCTCTAAGTTAGCTTATCTGAAGTACACCTGGCTTCAAAACTTGTTGCCCTTTGATGTACCTTTTCGACTAATTGAAGGTTACAAACAGAGAAACATCAGGAATGCTTTAGTTGTATAGGTAAAATCTTGCATAACAGAGATAATATGGATAGAAATATTTCTTTTTTACACAGTGTCAGAACATGTGATCATCTATGGACCCTGAGTGCAAAGTGATGAAAGAAATGCTTTTTCATGCAATCTTTAATTAAATGAAGGAATGCTCTGCCCACAATTGCAGCAATGGCAACTTGCATGGATGGTTTTCAAAGGTATCTAAGCCAATTCTTGAAGGATCAATCTATTAGTGGCTATAATTTTGATCTGAAATGAATTTAGTGTTAATGGTAAAGGGATCAGTCTAAAAACCAGTGGACTGCGAGTTGTAATTACATTTTAGGCTTGATGGCAACTGGATGACCTTGGACCTTTCCAAGAAAACTGCAGATTAGTCCATGCAGTCATCAGGAATCAAAAGCTGACCCAAAGGCACTCAGACGCACAGGCACACAAACAAACAAGCAAATATATACATGCATGCACACACACACACACACACACACACACACACGTGCACACAGAGAGAGCATTAATAACTGTTACTTTTTCTGAATCATAAGTAGCATGTTTTAAATATTAGTATCAGGGAAGCGTGATGGTCCTCTATCTCACAAATGTGTGTACTTTGCCCTTCGTGTAATACACAATATAGTACTGGATGGACCTGTGGATTAATCCAGCACAGCTTGTCTTCTGTTATTACATCTCCATGTTTTTCAGAATCTGGCAGCGGAACAACATGTAATGCACATGTCCAATCATTGTGTCATGCTCTGCTCACCAATCTGAAAGCCTTGCATTTCAGCTACTTTTTTTGCTTTTCCTTAGCTTCAGGAAGCAAAATCAAGAATTTTAAGCACAAAGCTGAGAACAAACTCCCTCAATTTGCAGGAAATGGGATATCACTATGGCAAATTGAAGGCTAGCAGAAAACCCCAACTCAATTTGCCATGGCATTATGTGAAGTGCTTGGCATGAGGGAATGAAAAATATCAGCAACAAATGTATTTCCCCATGCTTGTCTTTTCATTTTTAAAGCACAAACTGGAATTGTACAATTGAAAGGTTCACACACCCCAAAAAGCAGTCTTGGTTAAGCAATGGCACTATCAATAGGCAATGGAACAGTTCCTTACTCAGAATCAAACCTGAGCAAGCTTTTGTGTTCACTCAGCTGTTTTTATCTAATCAAAGTTAAGGAGATTCTAAATAAAAAATGGTAGAAGAATTGTAGTGAGACAGGACATAATTGCGCCGGATGAAAATGCCTGCCAATTGCAACAATCAAAACTGAACACGGTGTAGTCGAGAGTGCAAGCTTGTTACATTTTTATTCTGAAGCAAATCCTACTGTGATCAACAGAAGCTGCTCTCCAGGACTTATTTTTAATTAGGTGTGACCATATTTACTGGGAAATAAGATAACAATTGGTTACAATTCTCTGTGTTAAGTAAGGAAACAATCACAATTTCTGTTTGAAGTAGAATACATTGCTCTATGTTGAGTTTTGATTTTCTTTGTATTTCTTAAAGCCTGTCTCTTAAGTAGTAAAGCTATTGCCTACCGAAGGGTATTGTCTCCCATTGGATTGGATTCTAAAGTTATATATGATGGAAGAGAATCTAGCTCCTATCTAAAGGGTTCAGAAGAAACGGAAGGAAAGAAGAAGAAAGAGAAGGAGAAGGAGAAGGAGAAGGAGAAGGAGAAGGAGAAGAAGGAAAACTTGTTGTTGTTGTTTGGGAACCTTTTTCTCTAGCATGTGATAACTGTAAACAATCTAGTTTTTATCTATTTTAT